>VDFB02070958.1:0-30122 GCA_007258455.2 Sequoia sempervirens | reverse complement strand
CCTTTCAATTTCTTCAATAGGTCTAACTCATAGTCTACTGGTATGAACTGCTTCTTCAGTTTCTCTACCATGCGATCCCATCTGGTGATCTTGACTTTTCCTCTTCGATTTCTTTCCAACTGGACCTCTTTCCACCAAATACTGGCATGGCCCTTTAGCTTCATTTTTGCAAACTTAACCCAATCTGGGTCCTCTATTTTCTCATACTCAAAATATTCTTCTAGCTCGTTGATCCAATCGATCAACTCTTCTGGGTTCAGACTTCCGGAATAACTGGGGACTTCTGCTCTGGGTCTTTTCCTGATCTTCGAAATGGCCCTTATTATCCGCATTTGGTCTTGATCAATTGCTTCTTCTTCCTCTTCTACATCTGAACCTTCTTCCTATCCTTCATCCTCACTTTCCTCCCTTAGGTTTAACCCTCTTCTCAACTGCTCTTGTAATGCATCAACCTGTCTCTGGAGGGCTGCTAGTGCATCTCTTCAACCAGCATCTCTGCCACCTCGACCACCTCTGGCACCACCACGCCTACCAGGTATCACTCTTGGAGGCATCTTTCTTGACCTTGACCCACAACCACGGTCTTGGTGCGAACTACCTCACGATCGGTGATCTGTCCACATGCTCAAGAAAAACCCGCTCTGATACCACTTGATGAGGGCACAAACCTGAGACACAAAAAAATAACCCACAAACAAGAGAATAATTTTATTATTCAAAAAATGGAACTTCTTACATGCAGAGGACCTCAAATCCCCAAGTTCTACAACACATGCAAGCTACAGAAAGCTATAGAATAACCCTTTCGTAATATTCAAGCTTGTCCCCAAAATGTTACCCAAAAATTAGAAAACCCGCCCATAAATAGAGCTCCTAATTTGTTTGGAGCCAAAACAACATTCAATTTGAGTTTAGGTGGTTTGGCGCCAAAAATTGACAACATGAAGTTCAAATTTCAAAAGAGCATTTGCAATGGTATCTTCTAGAAAGTGCGCCAACTTCGCGGGGTCATAACTTTTGATCCAGACCTCCGATTCATGAACCATTGGAAAGGTCTCGAAGTCAAGAACGCGCTCAAAATCAGCTATGCTGATTTCAGCAAGTTTCGGGGCTGATCCGGGAGCTCTAAGTGCCTCAAATCCCACTCAGAAGATTTTCAGGTGCAAATCTGGGAAGCTAAAACTACAATATCTTTCAACCCAAGAACCAAAATTAAAAACCATAAATTGTGAATTTCATTATGACAAAAAGGGTATCCAAAAATGTAAAAACATCTAAAAACTAAGAAACTTGAAATTTAACTATTTTTGGGTGATGCAAGATTGCCCTTACACCACTGGATGCTCCTGCATCAGAATCACTTCCCCTAAGAACCATGTCTTATCAAACTTACAAACCTCTGTATTGTTAGATTTAGGAATCTATGTCTTACTAGACATAGAAACCTCTTTCTTTTTAGAAATTAACTACCCAATGACCTCTTTTAGAACCAAAAGACAAATTATTGTTCCTATCACAATCTCATCACACTTTTCTAACCCATTTTGGGCCTCCACAAGGAATTCTTCCTTGACCTTCTCTTGACCTTATTTTTTCATCTTCTCATTTTTTCCTTCCAAAATTCAATCATTCTTCAAATCCTCAAGCCTTTAAGTGGTTGCACATTCTTCCTTCTTATCTTCCTCAATCTTCACAAACTCCTTGCCAAACATTTTCACTTTTTTTTCCTTGGTCTGTTGTTTACCATCTTCCTACAATGGTGCTAGTGTGAAAGGATTTCCATCATTTTCAATGGTGTAAGTATTGTGTCTATCAGCATAAAGTGAATTCCTATCAAACTGACATGGTGTTCCAAGTAGTAAATGGCAACAATCCATTGGAAAAATATCACACAATATCCTATTCTTGTATCCACCAATACAAAACTCAACAAAAGATTCTTCATTCACCAAGATATACTGATTATCATTCACCCAAGATACTTTATATGGTGTTTCATGAGGCACATTTTATAATTTTAGTTTATCTACCATTTCATTTGACATCATGTTATTAGTAGAACTAGAATCTATCACTACCTTGAATACCTTTCCTTTGAATTTGCATGTGGTCTTGAATAGTGTCCTTTGAGTTTTCTCCTTCTCCTTGGATGCTTTAAGTAATGTTCTTCTCACCATCAATGACTTCCCAACCTCTAGAGCATCAAGTTGAGTAGGAGAATGCAGAATTTCACAATCATCTTCTTGCACTAGTTAGACTCTTTTATCTCCACCACTTGAATTAGAACCTTGCTTCTCAAGAAACATGGATTTTGGATTCCCAAAATAATTACAATGATAGCATCTACCTGAGAGTGTATTTTAACTTCTACAACCACCAAACTTTCCTCTAAAACCTCTAAATCCACCTATTTGAACAACCATTTGTTCCTTTCTTTTTCTTGTTTCTTCTTGATCTTCAAAGGACTATCTTGATCCTCTTCCTCTAATGGTGCTACCCTTGCCTCTTCCTTTCCTTTCTTTTCTTCCTTTCAGCTTCTTGTCTTCCTTAGCAACCAATTGAAAACATTCCTCCACTATCCTAGGCATTTCAAAACTCAATTCATCTTGGATTTGATACCTTAACCCACACATATACCTTGAAATCTTCTCATTTTAATCCTCAATATGACTAGACCTTATAATTAACTTGTGAAACTCCTCAATATAGGTAATACATCCTTCTCTTTTTGCTTCAAGCTTTGCAACTTCTTAAAATTCTGAATTGCATGATCACTTGGAAAAACTTGTGCTTTCGCCTTTGACACTGGATTCTATCCCATGAGCTAATTTTTGGCTTTCCCTTCTTCACTCTTTCCTCTTGGATTAATTCCACCATGTCAATGTAGGACCTTTCAACTTGGTCTTAACAAACTTCACTTTCTAATCATCCCAACCCCCTTGAATTCAAAGAAATTATCTAGTGCATCTATCCAATCTAATACATCTTCAACATCCAATTTTCCATTATACATTGGCACATCTACTTTCACATCAGAAGCATCTCCCATTACAACCTTGAGCATCTTGATCATCCTTCTCTCATCAAGATCCCAATCAACATCTTGGGTTCTTGCACGTGGAGGGTTTACTTGCTCAACCTCTTCCTCTACTTCTCGGTCACTTTCCTCATTAGTGGCCTTTCCTCTTCTTTGCTCTTTCTCCATTATTGTAAATCTAGCTAAGATGGCTTCTTGTGACTCTTTCAACATATTAATCTCCCTTGCAAGAAATCCACTACCTTTAGGAGGCATTTTGTCTTTTCAACTTCCCACTTTTCACACTTCAATCTTCAACTTTCTCTTTCCAAAAGATATAATACCTATGCTCTGATACCACTTGATGCAAAATAGGGAGAAAAACACACTTACAATCACAATTTGACCAAACTAAAACAATCTTATTGCCCTCAAAACCCCAACTCAACCACTTTACACAATTTCATTCAATTTCCCTTGTAGCATTACAAATAGGGAACATTTTGCATAACTTTCTAGAAGCTCTAAAAACCCACAAAAAAAGTGTGTATCAGACACACATTAAGCCATTTCATGAAATAACTCTAAGTCTCATATGACTCCTTTGGAACATATTCTCCAAACTGATGTTGCTACATTGTCCTAGACCTCAAATAGGTCACTTTTTCAAACCAACACCTCTCCAAACCCTGTACCAAACCTAAATATCTTTGTAAAGTCTTTTAATAGGATAAAAAATTTAAATTATTCAACTTTTATCAAGGGAAACAACCCAAACTCACAAGAGCATCAAACCCTTGATTTGGCTAATCTAGGCTTGAAACCTTGAGGGTTTATTGGAAATCTAACCTCCAAACCTTTTATCACTTTTCCAATGCTTTAAATACACCAAAATATGCTTGTACATGCTTTAAAAAATCTCTCCCATGTTACTCCAATGCTATTTCATCAACCTACAATACTTAGCCATCAAGTTTGACTCAAAAATTGCACACTTTCTCCCTAGGGCATCGTTGCATATTCCTCAAATAGCCTCCCCTACTCTCAGAAACCATAAACATCTAAAACTATCCTATAGCACCCATTCCACCAAGTTATATACAAATCCAATGGTGGAATGTGTGATTTTTACATATTAACTACTCTCAAACACTTAGATAGAGTTTTCAAATCCGTTTCAATAAAAGGCTTATAAAATCCTTAAATATTTATATAATTTGATCAAACCACAACCAAAATGAAAAATATTCTCTACCCTACCAATTCCAGATCAATTCATAGAAAATGGAGCACATACGAAACTGTACAATTCCTTAGAAAAATAGAATTCACTAAAAATAACACAAAAAACTGAGTTTTATTTGTTTTCTTCCACCAAAAATGACATCAGAGAGTTGCCTTGAATTGTGAGAGGCCCTGTTAACATCAAAACATAAGAAATAACCATCCTAACCAACCTCAACTTCCATTTGAACTTCTAATGACTGTTGGTCTTCCTAAACTTGCATTTTTTCATTTTCCACTTTGACAACATTTAATAAAAAGACCTTAAACTGACCAAATGAGCCACATTACATTATGAATGGTCTATTATGACCTTATTTACTTAACCAAAAGACTCAAAGCACATAAAACTATCAAAATACTTCACTTGAACACATTTTCATAAAATGAGCTTGGCACCCTTGCACTAGTGAGCCCATACCAGCCATAAGTGTATGTTTCTCACCTTCTTAGACTTCTCACCTTGCAGAAATCCTGAAGTTATATTGCCTCAGAGTGAGTATGCATTTTTCAAAAAAATAGCTTATACCTGATCCACATCGTTATGGAAAAATGATCAAAGCTTAATCCCCTCTTTTTCTTCATCATTTTATTTTATTTTCTTTGTCTTTGGTAGTGCATACTTGTACATTTACGATGTTATTTATATCAATTTCATGTGTGTTATTTTGTGCCTATGTTGGTTTATCATGGGATCTTGATCTTGGGGACTTTGTCACCTCTATTGATTGTTGTCATCCCATCTTAATTGCATTGGTGCACTTGGACCCCTCTTAATGTGTTTTTTTCTACTTTAGTGTGAGTTTGAAGCAAGTTCATCCTATCACTAAAGTGTGGGATAAATGTGGTAATGGAAAAAGTATCCCTTATGTGTTTCTCTTGCTTGTTTGGGCCCTCCTTGTGAACTAGGTCTAATGGTGCCTTGATTTAGTTTTGTAATGTTTTTGAAACATTCACATTAGGTCTTGGGCCCTTGTGAACTGGTGAACATGAATGGTACCTTTCTAAAGTGTTGTGAAGTGTTGTAACACACTTTCACACTTTTCTAAGGTTTTATCAATTAACTATACCTAATAAATCTATTTTAACCTTAATCATGCCATATTTAAAGTGTTATAAGGTATTTTAACACATCTTCACACTTTTCTAGCATTTTCATTAATAATTAGGCTTCTTTATGCTTTAATTGGACCTATTTTGTATCCACAAGCCTCATTTAATGTATCTTTTTGAGGATAATCTTTAAAATTATCATTAGCTAATCATAATTCAAGTGTTTTAGGTTGAAAGGCCCCAAATTAAGTGATCTAGGACTCATTCACCACCTTGGGTGAATGAGTCCCACCTATATTTTTGGGTTACAAACCTAGTTTCACACCTTTCTAAGAATTTTAAAAATGGTCCCAAAAATTATGTCTGGTTGGACTCATTCACCACCTTGGGTGAATGAGTCGCATGTGGCCCAAAATCAAAATTAATTCAAGTTTTTAGTAGGATTTATCCTCCTAGATCTGATTCTGGCTTGTTTAAGGTTCTTTCATTCATTTTCACCCCAAACATTCAAGTATTCATTCTTATAGGAAGATTAATTTCACAAGTGCATTCAAGGGAAGATTATTAAGCATTTTGGAGCACCATTCAAGCATCAAGCATCATGTCAAAGATTTCATGCATCATATTTTTTTTGGAGATAGCAATTGTGATGTAGGGTTTTATGATTCAAGCAAGCATTTCATTCAATATCTATCACCTTCAAGCAAGAGTAAAGATCTACACCCATTGGAGCCATGTCTCACATGTTTACAGTACTTCATTGATAGGGTTTGGTGAGTTGCAACATCATATTTTGTTTGTTCATCATTATCCATTCCTATTTCATTTTATTTCAAGGTTTGATTACCAAAATGGGGTTTGACCAAGGAAAACCCCATCCACTAACCCAACAACATTTTTTCCTTATCCTTTGTGTGTGATTTGTAGGTATAGGTTGTAGATTTTATATGGAACAAGATTGGAGAAAATTTGTCAAATAATTCAAAGTTGTCAAAGTTGTCATCAAGCCTTGGAGAACATTGGAGAACACCTATAGGTTGAAAATTAGGGTTTTGGATTTAAAAATCAATCAATAAGGACATAGCAAATAGAGAAGAGCAATATTAGACTTTGAAGCTTTAGAAAACCTTAACTTGAATGATTCGCCACTTCTAGCGAATGAGTCCCAGTTTCAGTCAAAATTCAGATTTTTGCAGATTCAGATACTCATTTGGTAGATTCTTACTCACATAGAAACCTAAAATCTAAAATTATTCACCTAGCTTAACAAAGGAGTCCCACTCAACACTAAAATTAGATTTTCCAGTGTTTCAGACCTCCATCTAGCCATCTCCTAATTTCCAGGTGTACACATTCCTTTATGTAGCTTTCTTTTTTGCTTCATTTGTATTTATAGGTCATTTAGTGAAGCTTTGCATTGAATTAGGGTTTTTCATTTCATCTTTCATTTCATCTTTCATTTCAACTTGCATTGCATTTGTATTTCCAAGTTCTTACTTGGTGGTGAACCCCTTATTAGTTTGCAATAAGCCCCTAGGACAACCCTATTGCAAGATCTCTTTTTGTAGGAAGAATGAAGAAGAACATCCTATTATACAACTTTTTGTTGTCATTGATGTCACCATGTCATATGAGTTGCAACTATGAGTTTAAGCTTAAGCTTGATTTGGTATTTTGAACCAGTATCTAAACCAATATGCATCTATTATCCTCTGTTATTTTGGTCTGCAATCCTCCACTAATGATTATTGTTGCTTGTAGTTTTGGGAAATGGTTTATGGATGTTGAAAGGTTGTATGTTCAGAATCTCATGTGCACAGGTGCTCGTATGGAGAGTTGGCATTACTCTATTATTGCTATTTTCTATTAGGTCTATCTCTAGTTGACCTAATCTATTGTTGATGTTGTAATGGATTAATTTTGTGTTGCGGATGTATGTATGACCTATCTTTGGTCCATGCTTACATGTTGTGATGTGTTACACACTTGGATTATTTTTTGAAATATTTTGTACATGCTTGAAGCCGACAATTATCTTTTTGGTGAATAAGGGTTGCATCTAATTAGGATGACCTAATTGATGCTTCCAGATATGTCAGCTATATATGGGATAGTTTTGAGATTGTGTGTCTTAAGTATAAATTGAAATGTGTAAAGATAGAAGATGATGAAGTGTGTTAAATCAGTTTTTGAGCATCAATGGAACTGAATCAACACTTGTTAGGTGTAACTTTATTAATTCATTTTCTAGCTGTAAGCCACTTTGTTATTGTATCTTTTATAGGAAGTGAGTCTCCCATTTTGGATAGTGAGTCTTGGTAGTGAGCCACCCTTTTGTAATATCTTATAATCGGTTATACCATATTGTGAGCTAACCCTCACCGTGGTCTTTCCCATTATGGGTTTTCCACATAAAAATTCTAGTTTTCGTATGTTGTGTAATTTCAAGTTTTGTTAATGCTCTATCTTATATTTACTATTATATGCATTAGAGTAATTTGATGGTATTTTTTCAATAAGTTTAAGAAGATACTGATTCACCCCCCTCTCAATATCTTGGGTATTCAATAATTGGTATCAGAGCTTGGTTCCTCCGAAGAATCCTAACAACCTGAGGAATTTCTTGAAGATTGAACAAATGCATGATAAAGAAGAACTTCAGGTTTCCCTTGAAGATCTTGACAAGGCTGAAAGTGAAAACAAAGATTTGAAAGAAAATCTTGATGAGGAAAATGAATGCATTTGGAAATTCAAATAGCAATTGAAGAAATTTTAAGAAAGACATAGAGAAGTGAGTGAGAAATTGAAACAAGCAAAGGAAGAGGTTATCATATTGAAGGTGCAAGTGGAGGAAAAGAAGAGAATTTAAGATTGCTTGAATGTAGTGGTGGAAAGTAAGACTGATGAATGGATAAGACTTGAACAAGAAGTGGTGAACCTAAAAACAGATCTAGAGAAAGAAAAGCCCTGTGAAGATAATTTCAAGACAAGCTCCATCAAGCATGATGAGTTGATTGCAAGGAAAAAACCTTCTAAAGAAAAATGTGGTATGGGAAATGAAGTAGGTGAAAATTCTAAGGTTGTGTGAACCTTTTATACAGTGGATAATCAAAAGAATCAAGGTAAAGGGAAGCATACAAGAAATCCAAGAAACTTTGCTAGAGGATCACCTATCAGATAGCCAAATGCTCAAAGGTATCCATCTTTCAATGGTGTTTTCTTTTCATGAAATAAATTTGGTCACAAAGAAACAAAGTGCAGAAATAGAATGAACTAGTATGCTAGTTCCTTCTCCAGAAAATGTATTGCATGGAAAAAAGTTTGACATAAAGCTAGTGAATGTAAAACTTAGATGAGGAATTGGTTCAATGAAGGTAGAATGAATCAATATTTTTTTGGCTACTACTATACATGTAATAAGTTTGGACACAAAGAAAATCAGTGTAGCTCAAGGGTTAGGGGAGGTCAAACAAATTAGAAAAATAATGTTTGCTACAATTGCAACAAACCTAGACACATTTCAAGAGTCTGTAGAAGTAAAAAGGGAGAGCACTCTGATTCGATAAAGAAGAATGAACCAGTGAAGAAAATTGTCAAGATTGAGGTTAAGCAAGAAATGAAAAAGATTTGAAAGAGCAAAGGAGAGCCAAAAACATCAGATGTGTCTACGTCCACATCTAATGCAGACAATTCCTCTGGCAATTAGACCAAGCATGGTCTTAGGGGGAGCATTAATAGAAAATTGTTTGAACCCCCTAGATATTTGGTGTGTCAGTCTTTGGCACAAAGGTATGTTGTAAAGAATGGATAAACAAAGGTTACACAAAAGGAACCGAAAGAAAAGGTGTAGGAATGATCATTTGTGGAGAAAATTAGGGTTTTTTTGTGCAATGAAGAAGGGTTTTTATCAGCTTTTTGAATTTTTCCGCATTTAATGTGAATTAGCACATATTGTTGTTTTATAAAGTGAATTTGTAAGGAATTTTTATCACTTATGCATTTGAAGAAAGTGGAGAGTGATTTGGAGCATTCTTGAGGTGATTTGGAGAGTGAGCTATGCAAACCATAGTTCTGGTTTATCATGAAGGAAAATAGTATTTTGGTTTTTAGTGTTGTGGGTTTGTGTGAATCCTCTTTTTAAAATCATTTGAGCTAAATTTGTTAAAAATGGAAACTCCTATAGTTGTTGATGTGTCATAATTACCTAGACCATCCTATAAGAAATATTCTATGAAGGTTTTCAAAGATGACCCTCTGGGCACCTTCTCATCGATTCCTCGCGGAGTGATGCTTACCAAAAACACTAGGATGTATATTTGAGTTAAGACTGAGGAGTATAATCATAAAAAATTGATAGAAATAGTGTAAAATGAGCTCACTGGGGATGATTTCTTGATAAAAACACTAGGATGTATATTTGAGTTAAGACTGAGGAGTACAATCACAACAAATTGATAGAAATATGGTAGAATGAGCTCACTGGGGATGATTTCTTGATAAAACCTAAGTATTCAAACATTGTTGTGAAGAAGTTGGATAGATGGAATTAATTTCATAACTTACACTCCACTATTGATGATAGGTATGTAAAACCTACTCTCAGTAGAATGCACAATATGTTCTTGTCGACTAGAAAACCTTATCTTATAACTAATGAATCAATTAAGGATGTCGCCAGACTTTGTGATACTAGACCAGTACTAGTGTTGAAATCTATGAAGAATGAGGTGGTAATGGAACTCATTAGACCTACATATCACATAAGGGCTCTTAGTACAAAGCCTATCACTAATCTTGCTATGAATTATGATGCAATAATGATTAGACACAAGATTTACTTCACTAATAGAGAGAACTTTGTATCTACTATAGAAATTTACACAAGTTATGACATGGATACTAATGATGCAGATTATGATTTGTGTGAACTTCTTTGGAAATAGTTATTTGAGAACCTAAAGATGTTAAGGGAGAACAAGTATGCATTTAAATTTGGCTCCTTGATTGTATGCATACTTTTCTATTTCCTTAGGAGACTTCCTGGAAGAGATGATGTGGTGTTTTGGGATACATCTAGACCATTTTAACAGAAAATATTTGATTACATGCATAGTTTGGAAGATTTGAAGGTTTGAGATAATGCTTTGACAACATTCTTTGCTGTGTTCAAGAACAATATGAATGAAAGAGAAAGGATCAGGCAAAGAAAGTTGTTGAAAAATACAAGAATGATATAATTTTTCATGTCTCTTTTCATGAGTGCATGATTGAAGTTGTTGAGCCCCAGACCATATGTATTCAACTATTGGGATATAAGATTACGAAGGATGAATCTAAAGGTTATGTAAAAGTTTTGTTAAAAATCCTAAAATATTCCAATGAACCTAGAGTTGGCACTTATGTAGAAAAATCTATGCAAGTTCACTTGGAGCATAGGAAGCCTATGATAAGAAAGAATGTAGATAAAAATTCTAGAGAGGATAGATTCACTGATGAGAAGATTGCACAAGGTAGGGAAATGGGAGAACAAATGGCTAGAGAATCATTAGGACCAAGGAGATCTAGTAGGACTGCTCCTTCAAAACCAATTGTAGCTCCTTTAGTGAAGGTAGAACCCAATGTTTCTAGTAAGGGTAAAGGCCCGACTCCTTCCAGACCCAATACAAGATCTAGAAAGATGAAAGAGACTCCTGATCTGGTGCCACCAGTCATGAGAGAGAAGAAAGAAAAAACTACAAGAGAAATGAATCTTAGCATCATCGAAGAACAAAAAGAAGAGGAGGAGGACCCTACAACAAAATTGGTAAGAAAGAGAAGGGGAAGCATGTCCTCTGGTGAAGTTGATTCTTAGGAAGCCAGTGTTGGTTCTAAAATATTTCATATTGTGTCATCCTTCGAAGAGGATGAAGAACGAGAATTTGGTGTTCATGAGCACACCCAACTAGAATCAAAGAAGGCTAAAATTTCAAAAGAAGCTTCTCTAGACCAGGAAGAGCAAAAGGAATCTCTGGTAAGACCTAATTCCCCTTTCATATTAGAGAAATTATTCAATACTTTGATACATTTTTACGTTATGTTGAATCCTACAATAGAGTATTATACTCAAGTAGGTAGAGAGGATAGAAAAACATTAATCTTAGCCACTATTGAGTATGTTATCACATTGGAAATTAGTTGGAATTATGTGAAGAAAAATGTTCCTAAGAAAATGTGGGAAGCCCTAATGAAGAGATCAAAGGATATTGAATTAGAAAAAAAGATAAGAAATGAAGCTTTTGAGAAAATCGGGTCCTCTTTGACCTCAAATGATTTGGAGACCCAGAAGATGATATGTTCAAAGATGTTTCAGATGCACAATAGAGTAAATACTCTGATAAAAAAGGACAAGAAGTAGATAAATAAAATAAGGAAAGAATGTACAAAATCCATCAAGGATATGGTTGAGAAATATGGCATGCTTGGTGGACTCCCATCCAATTCTGCACCTAAGACATGAGAAGAAATTTCTACAGAGGTTAAGGAAGACACTCATTTTGGTATAGGTGATACACGTAGTCCTCTGAAAACAAATGATATAGATATCCCTTTGGATATAGGTGTTGTAATTGATCCTCCAAAAATACAGAAGTAGAATGTTCAAGAAGTTGAACCATAGAAGTGTGATGTTGTCCCTTTGGAGCATGTTGAAGAAGAAAAGGATAAAGATGAAGGTGAAGGGAATGAAGAAGAAGGAAACAAAGATAAATATGAAATAGAAGAAGAGAAAGTAGAGGAATAAGATAAAGTAAAAGAAGAAGAGAAAGTAGAAGAAGAAAAGAGGTAGAGGAGAAAGAAAGAGTAGATAAAGAAGAAGGGGATGGGGAATCTATAGGGAAGAATGATGAAGATCAAAGGAAGGTTTTAAAGTCTCAAAGGCCCTCTAGAGAATCCTCCTCCTGTGATGATGTTTTGAAAGTCTTGATATCCAAGTAGATCAAGTTCTAGCTAGTGATTCCTATAGAATTTCTACAACTCCCCATGATTCAAGGTAGCGTGGACTTGTATAAAATTTCTCTTGTTCACAAGTTGGTGCTAGGGGATGCATTGCATGCATCCAAAAGAAGAGAAATTTTGGAAAGACACCAGAAAAGAAAAAATCTTATTGATGATGCCATCAAAGCTTTACAGGAAGCCACACCTACACATCAATGGATACATCTCTCACTCCGGTAAGAAAATTGAAACTTCTATTGGAATCTTTTAAGGAGTACACCTCAAGACATGGTGAGAAGACAAGGCAAGAGGTTGAGGAGAAAAATGTAGAGAAAATAATTTTGGAACTTCATGATAAGTGTGCTTTGGCACACAACATTGTTGAAAAGAATCTAGAAGTTGTGTAGGCCTATGAGTCTGAAGAAAATATTGTATTATCTTATTGCATAAAGTGGCTAGATTCCATTGAGAACATCAAAGATCTTATGGACTCAATTGAGTCCCATTTGACGGTTGTCTCCAATACCTATAGTGCATCTAGAGATAGAGACATAACAACCTGTAATTCCATCTTTTCTCATAGAGAAAATATTTATTCTACAAAATTAGAAGGAAGATATCATCAAAAGATTCAGTCAGTTAGTTGACCTTGTGAGAATGGGGTTCACTCTGGTTGCCAATGCTTTGGAAAATGTAAAGAAATTATAGAAGAAAAATATTTCTCCTAGTACTCTAGATGATGCAGAAGAAAGTTTGGTGGAATTGGAATCTCTGAAAAAAATTTTGATAGCTTCAAAGAAGAGTTGGGAGACTAGTAAGGTAGTCTGGAAAGGTATTCTTAAGGAGATTCAAGGCTTTCCATCCTCTGTGTAATGTTTTTCAGCTTTCATATTTTTGGACCAACCTTTGTCCTTGATGTCAAAGGGGGAGAGAATGTTGAGAAAAGGATAAGAATGTTGTGAAGAGGAAAGGGAAAGAATGTGTTGCATAGGAAAGGGGAAGAGAATGTTACACACAGGAGGTTTGTAAATCTTGGCACAGTTTTCATCAATGGCAAAGGGAGAGATTGCTTGAAGAATGAAGAACATTCTATTATATAGAGCTTTGTTCTCATTGATTTCACCATGTGTCATATGAGTTGCAACTACAATTTTGAGCTCAAGCTTGATCTGGTATTTTGAACCGGTATCTAAACCGATATACAGTTATTATCCTTTGGTATTTTTGGTCCACAATCCTTCACTGATGATTATTGTCACTTGAGATTTTTGGAAATGGTTTATGGATGCTATTTAAGGTTGTATGTTCAAAATATCATGTGCAAAGGTGCTCGAATGGATAGTTGGCATTACTCTGTTGTTTTTTGATATTAGGTCTATCTCTGGATGACCTAATGTATTATTGATGTTGTGATGGATTAATTTTGTGTTCCAGATGTATGCATGACCTATCTTAGGTCCATGCCAACATGCTATAACATGCTACACACTTGGATTTAAAAAAAAAAAGCTTTATACATGCTTGAAGCCAACAATTATCTTTTTGGTGAATAAGGGTTGCATCTAATTAGGCCAACCTAATTAATGCTTGCAGATATATTAGCTATATATGGGATATTTTTGAGATTGTTGGTGTAAAGTATGAATTGAAATGTGTGAAGATAGAAGATGATGAAGTGTGTTAAGTCAATTTTTGAGCATCAATGGAACTGAATAAACACCTATTAGGTGTAACTTTATCAGTTCATTTTCTAGTTGTAAGCCACTTTGTTAATGTATCTTTTGTAGATAGTGAGCCTCTCATTTTGGATAGTGAGTCCTGACAAGTAGCCACCCTTTTGTAATATCTTATAACTGGTTATACTATCTTGTTAGCTAACCCTCACCGTGGTTTTTCCCATTTTGGTTTTTCATAAAAATTTTAGTGTTCATGTGTTGTGTGCTTTCAAGTTCTATTAATTCCCTTGCTTATCTTTACTATTATGTGCATTAGAGTAATTGGATGGTATATGTTCAATAATTTTAAGAAGATACTGATTCATCCCCCCCTCTTAGTATCTTAGGTATTCAACAATTTATGCTTTGCATTGAGATCTCTAGGGTTACCCCTGAATGGAGTAGGTGGAAAGTGGGTATGCTCTATGCCCTAAGTCATATGACAACATTCAAACCCCATTTTTCATATACAAAAAATATTATGTAAAAGAGGAAGGATTCCATGATTAATTGGGATATTCTTGTTAATCTTTAGGGCTTCTTATTCATGTTCAACCTTGACAGATGTTTCCCACATGGAGATTTGAAAAACTATATTGTGCTTTCTCTAGTGTTTTCTGCTCATTCTCTTCCAGAAAATGAAGGGTCTATGACATTTTGTGTCCATCTCAATAGTTGTAAGAGATAGTTAAAGATTGAAATGTTGTAAAAGCTTTGGTATATCACTATCTTTATGTTTTTTTGGCATTTCTCTCTACCTCCTTTCCCAAAACACAAACAAAAATTGACTTTCTTTAAAAATCTCGAATGTCATTCAGTGAGGCGCATTTTGGTCCCCCACTTACTAAATTTACCATAAGGCTATTTGGAGAGGCACAAGATTTTATGATTAAATTTAATTTTTTGGAACACCAGGTTAGACACAAATTTTTTCAAACATCTAATTAAAAGTTAGAAATATTTCATAAATATGACTAAGAAGAGAGGTTGGCAATCTCATTCCCAGAGTTAAAACAAGAGCATCTTCCAAAGATAATTTCCAGTATTCTTGGCTACCTAATCTGACACTTAGGTGGAGATGAAATATAGGTTTCATATCATCTATTAATAGAAACAATGTAAGAAGTGTTAGCCCACAATCTAGAGCTTTATCCACTCCACCAAGAGGTCAAACCTTCCAAATCAGAATGCTTGTCTACCCTATCCATAGGAATCTATTTACAATGGCTCACTTAGGTGCCCCCACTCCTAGAAATTATGTAACCTAGGATAGTGGGAGCCTGATACAACCACCTATGCCCCTAGATGTATGGCCTACCATACCCCCCACCAATACTTTCAAGGAAATCTACAAGTTTTATGGGGAGGATTTTAAGACCCCTTTTGAGCATCTCCAAAACATTGTGAAGGTTTTGAGCATCCATAACATCATGGAAGAAAATACATCCCTAAGATTATTGGTTACATCTTTCAAAGGAAAGGTTCAAAACTTGTATAGAACCTTGACTTCCGATTCCATCCACGCTTGGGATCAACCTTTGGATAATTTTTTTAGCACTTTTCTGAGAAAGGAGATGAATCCTCTTTGTTGTAGCAATTAATCACTATCAAGAAGGCCCCTCAAGAGACCATGAGTGACTTCAACACTAGGTTTGACAAAACATGGAAAAGGATTCCCATGATAGCAAGGCCTCTGAAAGATATGGAATTCATGTTCTATCTAAAATCCTTCAATTCAAGCATCACAATCTTGATACAATCTATGGGAGGAAATACCCTACCTAATGCATATGATCCATCTATGTGTGCAAAGAACAGTCTAATTGACATTAGGAATCTTCCACCATGACCATTGATGCCCATGTTTGTAGAAATCTCTAGTGAACCTCAAGAAGAAGCAATTCCTAGTTCCTTCACTCCTTAAACTAGCATGTTTGTTGTACCACCACCATCCATGTATGTATACCAAGGAGTACAACCCAACATGTCAGGATCTTCTTCATTGGAAACAAATGTCAACAATATGAAGAACCTCATGTAGTCATTTGTAAATGAGCTAGACCTAATATGATAAAAGCAAATGACACCTCTGAAGCCTCCCACACAAACTTATCAAGGAGGAAGGTTATCTTATCAGCAGAACAAGGAGCTCCAAAAGGAGGAAATCAACAATGATCACCTACAAACTTGATAGTCCTAGTCACCATTCTGCTTCAAACTATCAAGAGTAGCCCAAATAGGGATTTGGTCCCAAGACAAAACAAGTTGCCAGAGGATGAGAATGCATGGTGCTTCCCATGTAACGATAGCCATATACCTCAAATTTTTTTGAATGAAAATATTTAGCATAAGATAGCATAACAGAGTGGTCAGTGTGTTTTTTTGAACATCGAAGAATATCACTATCTGAAAATGGAGAATGCTCACTTTAGAGCACAAACACAAGGGATGTCCTTAGAGAAAGAGTTGGACATCTCACCAGACCAATCATTATTTTCTTAGATGGAAGAATAAGACACAATATTCACAAATGATGTTCTGACAACTAGTTCCCCATAGGTATAGTCAAACTATAACATGTGGTCTAAAAGAAGACTAACTGGAGAATATGTGCAATGAGCTCCACAACATCCACAACCATAAAAAGTATAAACACAAGTAGAGCAAGCCTCATAGATCCAATCCACTCAATAGTCACAAGCTATACCATTATTAGAGAAATATATGGACAAAGCACTGAGCTCATTCACATCAGATCAACGTCTTCCTAAGACAAAAGAAATACCATCATTCAAACCTAAGGTCTTGCCAGTCAGAACACTTAATGTTGTGGGGAAACTAAATAAAGTGACCACTAACATATCTTTGTGGGATGGTATATCAATCGTAGAGTCGAAGACATTACTCTAGGATGCATTAAATAATGAGGGACAAATGTTGCAGATAGATACAACCCCACCATGTAATCAAGACAAAGGAAAAGGGTCTGTATAGGACCCCTGATTGTTGGAAGCTACAACATATGTAAACATCACATACAAAAAAAAAATGAAAGAGGTAAGCAAACCAAATCCTACCCCTTTCTTTTTAACACTTATTGTGGGGGATAATATTTTACACAATAATATGATTGATTTGGGAGCTAATACCACGGTCATGCCAAGGTAAGTGGTCGATGCCCTGAAACTTAAATATGAGCCTCTTGAGAAATGGATCCTGTAATTAGATAGGAAGAAAGTCTTGATCATCAGTCACATTAAGGATCTTTCTTTGACCATTTTCTAATGTACAAGCCAAACAATCACACAAGAAGTAGTTGTAATAGACATTCCCTTGGTTTTTTGGATGTGTCTTTCAAGGGACTTCATGGTGAATCTTGGTGAATATCTTGTACTTTATTGGCCTCATTTGGTACTATAAACAAAGTACAGGAAAAATATGTGGATCTTATCCAAGCATTTCCACACAAACATATAGCAGAAGATGTAGTGTTGAGTTTTGAGGCAGCACATACTTCTTTCTCAAAAAATATACATACTAAATATAGATGTTGAAAGGAGAGTAAGACACTAGTGATCAGAGCCCTAGGGAAGTGGTCTTGCTCAATCATTTTATTGACTCCGATCCTTTTGAGAACTTCCATGCTACTATATTAGACACCTATTAGATCTTTGACAATGACCAAGCCTTCCCAAAGTTGGTGAAGGAACAAGAGGAGCCTAGTGGACCACGAGACAATAGTCAATGTACATTATATTTGGATGGTGTCAAGTGTAAAATCGATTCAGTAGCCAATGTTTGGATGGTATCTCTAACTGGATCAAAGTACCTCAAAACTTTCCACTTCCAATTCTCTTGCTCAAAAAACAACACAAAGTATGAAGCATTGGTCCATAGTTTGTGTATATGCATAAAATTAGTCATGTCTGATTAATCCTGGAATTTAATTAAATATTTATTATTTAATTAATTTTTCTTAAAGTCTTTTACATATGATTAAATTTAATTAATTTAATTATATTTTTCATTCAATTTATTCTTCTATCATGATTAAATAAATTGATTTTTATTTAATTATTTCATATTCATATGTCCACTTGATTAATTAAATAAATAAACTTTATTTATTTTAATTAATTATCACTTTTTGAATTTTATTAAGTCTTTTTTATTTAATTAAGTTTAAATATTTCTTTTCAAATCTTTCTTCTAATTAATTAAATATCTTATTTAATTAATTTCATTTACATGCCATTTCTTAAAAAATTTAGTTAAATATCTTCCATATCTTTTCAAAATAATAATTAAATATTTTATTTAATTATGAAATCTTCCATTATTCTTCAAATCTAGGGTAAATAATCTATTTTAAGAAAAATCTCCATGTCACCCATAAATGAATAATTGAATTTAATAATTCATTATTTATCTTCTTCAAAATCTTTCCATAATCTCACAAAAAGATGATTTCTTACAATTCATCTTTATCATCTTATCTTACCTCTTTTACAGAAAAGAAAACAAATCTTTCTTTCTATTTTCTTTTGTTTTTATTTAGTCTTATCCATCTTCAACCATTCAATCTGCCAGGAATTTTTATAATTGTTGATCATATCAGCTAATCAAAAGCTTTTGGAAAACTCTATAAATAGCACTGCCAATCCAAGCGATGGTGACAACACACAACAAATGAATCAGAGATTAATTGCATTCTAGTATTCTAGCATTCTAGCATTATCGTAATCTTTCATTTGAGCAATCATGTTTAGCATTGGAATATTCATGTCTTATCATAGCATTACATGCATTCATATTCAATCACATTCTCTAAGAGACCATTTGTTGAGCCTAGCCAAAGATCTGAGAGCCAAATGGAACTGACAAAACACTGGAGATAGAGGACAATAGGATGACATCGATAATAGGATACTGAGTTTTCATCTCTATTATTTTAATATTCTTTTTTCATATAATGTCTTATTATTGTGTTTGATTCATTTGTTTTTTTATATTTAACACACATTAAAAATTGACCACACATTTTGGTTCTCACTAAGCAGATAGGCATGAAGACGATACAATTGTTCAAAGATTCAAAGTTGTTCATAAGCAAGGTCCATAGATAGGAAGCCACAAAAATGTAAGCATGAGGACTTGCAGACACATAACATGGGATTTGATTGAGGGTTTCAAAACTTTTAACTTACAAGTTTTTCCATTGTCCTAGAATTCAGTCATAGATCAGGTGGCTTTGATTGGCTCATAGTTTGAGCCAACCCCTAAATCAACAAAAAGATAGAATGTAGTGCATATTGTCATCCAACCATCAATACCCAATAATGAGCATAATTTTTGGGTATTCAAAGATGATGCTCAAATCATCACCATTCTACAGATGTTAGGGAAATCTTGTAATGAATCATAGCCCAAAGCCACGATGATTGATGAGCAACAAACAATTCAATTAAAAAGAAATAAAATCCCAAGAGGGTTGATTTCCCTTGAGAGTTTCTTTAACTACGAGGATGTAAGAAATATTAAACAAAGATTCACTTTGACAAAGAAGACTATGAAGACCTTGATGTCAATAGTGGTAGAAAGCTAAAATTTGAAAGAAATGTTCAAAAGGAAAACAAGGAAAGGTTTAAGTGCCTATGTGATAGGTACGGCGGGTTCACGGCCTAGACTTATGAAAATATCAAAGGATATGATCCAAGCATCATTCAACATACATTGACTTAGTTGAAGGATCAAATCATGTTTAACAAAAACAAAGACCAATGAATTAGAAGGTCAAGGCATTGATGGCACAAGAACTTACAAAATTGATTGAATCAAGATTCATATATCCAATCAAACATTCCACCTAGGTATCTAAACTTGTGCTAGTGAGAAAAAAGACTGGAGAAATTTAGCTTTGCATGGATTTATGGCACTTGAACAAATCTTCATTAAAATATCAGTACCCCTTACCCTCAATGGAGAAAATTCTATAGATCGTGGTTTGATCATAAATATTCACACTTCTCGATGGTTTTTTAGGATATAACCAAGTTTATGTAGAGGGGAAGGACCAACACAAAACAATGTTCACCACCAAGTGGGGAAAATTTGCATATGCAACGATGCCCTTGAGACTCTCCAATGCAGCTACTACCTTTCAAAGAGTGATGGATATCACCTTTAAGGGATTAATCAGTAAGATTATCCTAATATATTTGGATGAGCTAATTATTTTTTCCAAATAAAAATATGATCACTTTGATCATCTAAAAATCATCTTCTAAAAGTTTCAATAGTGTGAGATTTCTTTAAATACCAAGAAGTGCATGTTTGGCATAACACAAGTTGATATGCTTGGTTTTGTGGTATCAAAAGAAGGGATATCCATAAACCCCAAAAGGGTGAAGGATATAATGTAGCTACCACTGCCAATCAACTAGAAAGGGTTACAATCTTTTCTGGGAAAGATCAACTTCATCAATTGGTTCATCTCAAACTTCGTGGGCATCATGAGACCTATCATGTTGATGTTGAAGAAGAATTTAGCATTTAAATGGATTCCCAAAGGAAATCTCCCTTTTGAGAAAATCAAGGTAGCCATCTCTGTAGCTTTGGTGTTAGCCAACCTAGACTTCTCCAAAGACTTCATACTCTACCTCTATAGTGGCCAACATAGCATAGCTTTAGTTCTTACTAAAAAGGATGAGGAAGGAAGCAAAGAACACCCCATAACATTTCATTCAAGGACTCTCAAAAATATGAAACTAGGTATAAATTTGCTGAAAAATAGGCCTTTTCTATTTTCAAGGCCCTATATAAATTTTGATACCTGATATCGGCCAACAAAATCACAATCCTCATTGCCCATCCTAGCATTATGGAATATATCATTAATATGACATAACCAATAAGAGGTCCAACTAGATAACCAAGATCCTAGAATATGATGTGGACATCAAACCAACCAAGTTGGTTTGAGGGAGAGGTCTTTTCAAATACCTTGCATAGGAATTAGGCTCCCAGGTAGAAAAAGAAACTTACCAAGTCTATACAAATCAATTTGAGTCTGAAAAGTCATGGGTGGTTGATCGGACACGATTTATGTAGATTGGGAAATACCCAAAAAACATTCCACCTCACAAAATATGCTACTAGAGACTATAAGGTGTAAGGTATGTACTAATTGAGGAGGTTTTGTTTAAAATAAATTATGATTGGGTCCTTCTCCATTTCTTGGATAAACCATGGACAAAAAGGGTTCTAGATGAATTCCACAACAGTCGTGAGGTTAGACACTTTTTTGCAAAGACCACAACTTTAAAGCTAATGCAAGAAGGCTATTACTATCCATCAATGTTCTTTAAGGCCTATCATCTTGTGTGAAAGTGTACTCAATTCCAATATTTCTGAACCATCAATTTTAAATGTATGTTCTATGGACTTCTCTTGCACTCATAGGGTTTTTCACCTAAAAGGAGAGAGATAGAACCCTAAAATTGAGGTGGTTCACTCAAAATAAGATATGCAAGATGTAATTATGACTAAATTCAATGATATAAATGTAGCTAAGTGATGAGGTTGGTTGGTTATTAATTCAAAACTAATGAAATATGCAATGTTTCAAAACATAGTGAGGTATGCAAAACTGAACTAAAAACATAAACAAATGCAAAAAAAACTCGATAAGACTAAATAGAGTGCACTTGGAAGTTTAATTCTAATCTTGGAAGGTTTTGGAAATTGGAAAAAATCACTGTTCATCACCAGTGGGACTCATTCGCCACTGATGGAAAATTTAGTCCTCTTATTGGTAAAATGACCTGAAACTACTTTTTGGCTGTCAGGAACTAGATTCTGAAAAGATCAACTTTTTCAGCCTACATGTGGGACTAATTTTCCACTAATGGTGAATCAATCCTTCTCAAAAATTCTACAAATTCAAAGGTCAATCTTGTAGGTTTAGATCTGCACTTGTCTTCTTGTTGGGTTGATAGAGTCAAAGCTACAAAAAATGGGTTAAATGTTGTCTCAAAGCTTTAATTAGGTTTTGGTTGACTTAAAACACTTTGATGACTTATTGACCACTTTTCAACACCTATTTCTTTGCCAAAATATGCCTACAATACTTGTAAACACACATGCAAAGAGGGGGAAAATGGTTAAGGGTTAGAGTATAGGGATTTTCCTTTGTTAAATCCCACTTTGGTAATCAAACCCTTGATAAATAAATGAAATGAAATGAACAACATGAAAATATCCTAAAGTCACCAAAACCTTGTTGAAGTAGTCTGAATATATGTTAATGGTTGCTCTAAGATACTTGATAATTGCTTGATTGAATGATGATTTGATGGATTGAATGTAATTTAATGCTTGAATGAACTAGTGAATTAATTAGGCGTAAAATGAATAGAGAAACACTTATTTGTACACCCTTATGCTCTAATTACCCAATAATACAACATCACAGGCCAACTTAAGGTCTTTTTAAATAAAAACCTGAAAGAAATTGTGAAATATTTTGAATTTTTAGCAAAGAGGGACTCATTCGACACCCATTGCGAATGGGCCCCACTCTAGGCTTGTAATTGGGTGTTGGGAATTAAGTTACATTTAATGTTGTTTTTCAGGCTTGAATTCAAACATACACTTAATTAAGGCTTATGAGTGCATAAAGGGGACAAATAAAGCATAAGAAAGGTGTAAATAGTGATAACAAGCCTAGAAAAGTGTGAAAGTTT
The DNA here is from genome assembly GCA_007258455.2 of Sequoia sempervirens. NCBI lineage: Eukaryota > Viridiplantae > Streptophyta > Pinopsida > Cupressales > Cupressaceae > Sequoia > Sequoia sempervirens. The sequence continues at coordinate 7,338 of VDFB02070958.1, read as the reverse complement.
GTTACAAGACTTTACAACACTTTAGAATAGGACTTGAAAAGGGACAAAAACATTATTTTTAGATGAATTATAATGAGAAGAGTCTAGAAAAGTGTAGAAATGTGTTACAACACTTCACAACACCTTCACAAGACATCATAATTTTAATATTTAGGACCTAATGTGAATGCATAAGTTACATTGCAACATTAAATCAAAGAAATATAGATTGAGCATCATGAGAGAAAGCCCTAAAAGACCATGAAAATTTCCAATATCCATTTTTCTATGGTACAATTTCATTGGCAAGAAGAAGAACTTTTCCATGCCATTAACCTAAATCATGACTAAGGAACCCTTTGCACAATGGGGTTTGGATTTTGCTAGGATGACCAATCCAATCTCTAGTGTAGGTAATAATTGGATTCTCATGGCAATTGACTATTTCACAAGATGGACAAAGGCCATTTCCCTAAGAATGCTATACAAGTAGAAATTGTAAATTTTCTAGAGAAATTTGTTGAAACTTTTGGTTTTCCCAAAACTATCATTTTCGACAACGCATGACCCTTCCTGGGCTATGGGATGTCAAAATTCACTCTTAATCATGGGGTATACCTAAAAAATTCATCCATTTATTACTCGTAGGGAAACAGGTTAGTAGAATTGTAGTAACGGAAAAGTAGCCTTTTCCCCTTAGTTTGATAATTAACATTTGAACTGAATTAATGTTGTCTTAGAATAGTTTTGTAATGTTTTATACACATTCAAATCATTTAATGACCTTCATTTGATTAAAATATTCTTTAATTGATCCTTTTCAAAGGTGTTGTGAAGTGTTGTAACAAACTTCACACTTGTCTAGAATCTATTTACTTAATTAAGCTTAATAGGACCCTGAACTTAATAAAATATATTTAAATTTGTAGGTACTTATTTAAGTGTTGTAAAGTGTTATAAAGCACTCTGAAATTTATCTAGGGTGGTCTTAATTGTTTGCAGTTAATTGGAGTTATTTAACCCCTTTAATTCAAATTTAAACCTTATTCATGACACCTCCTGAAGATCTATCTTGACACCGATAATTTAAATAATAAAACATTTAATTGGGAAAAAATTAGGTCCTAGAAAATGGTGCCAAGACCCATTCACCCTAGGTGGCGAATGGGTCCTCCCTTAATAGGACCCCCCTTTATTACTTAATTCTAAATGGGTTTTTAATGCTATTTCCATCCCTCGAGGTTAGGTCCTGGAAAATTGAGCCATGACCAATTCCCCCTAGGTGGTGAATTGGTCCTCCCTTAATGAGGACCCCCTTTTCAAATTTGATTCTAGCGGGAATTTCATAAATTTTACTTCCATATCTGGTGTCAGCCTTAATTGTTTGAATTTTGGGGTTGATCTCCTAATTCAGTATAAATAAAGGGGTTAATTCACATAGTTTCATACTATAATTTCAAGCACTCATGCATTATAGAAAATTAGAGTTCAGAAGAGAATTCAAAGAGAATTCATAAGGAATTTCAAGGCATATTTCAAGAGTTTATTGCAGCAATTGAAGATAATTTTATCACGACAAGGGTTTAATGAATTCAATCATGTTGTTGAGCTAAGATTGTGAGTGTAGTATTGAATATCTACTTTCAATAATTGTTCACATCATATTCAAGGATCCAAGATCTACATTCTTCATGCCCACTACATGCTAGTTTTTAGATTTGCATCACAGGACATCATCCAAGGTCATATCAATTGTACATTTCATGTCTCATGCTTCCTTTCATTTATTTTATCATTTGGTTTAATTACCTACAAGATGTTTGACTAAGGAAAAACCCCATTCACTAATAAATGACAATTTGTTCTTCCCTTTAGTGTGTAATTGCATATTTACAGGTTGAAGATCAAGGGGAGTAAGTTTGGAGCAAAGTTGTCAAGTTGCAAAAGTTGTCATTCAAAGTGCCAAAATCAAAGATTTCAAGCTACATAATTACCTACAGACTTCTATAAGCTGATAATCAAGAATTTTAGAGTGCAGATATCAAGGAATAGGACCCTGATCTCATTTTCAAAAACCCTAAAATGGACCCATTCACCACTGAAGGCGAATGAGTCCTCTATAGCTTAAAAACAAAAAGTTTTTGACAAGGTACATAGCTTTTTATGCTCTAAAAATTTCCCTCATAGTTGGTATAATAGTTAGGTATCATTTCTGATTATTATATGTGTCTTATCATCCACATAATTGATTATTTTTGTAAGGAAAATAGTTAGTGGTTTGTCATCTTGTTCACTCATGGTGGTAAACCATAAACCCATTTTTCTATCTAATCATTAATGGTGAACCCAACATATTGACCATTGCAATTTTATAATTGTTGAAGTCTCTCATTTCATCTTAGGCTAGATCTTGCATTCATTAGCATTGAATTAAGATCTCATTTAGGATTTCTTGTTTTGCATTGAAATCTTACATCTCATCTAGGGTTTAGAATTGCATTGTTTTGGATCTCTTTAAATCTAAAAAATACAAAAACTAAAATTAGTCATTTTTCATCGCATTTAGATCTCATAAAGTTGCATTTGAAAATTAAAAAAAAATTGCATTTTAATTTAGAACTTGCATTTCATCTTTTCATTGCATTTCTAGAAATTATAAAACTAAAATTCACTGTCTCAAACTTGGAACTAAAAGATATCACTGAAAGCTTGCAAATCATTTCAAAATAGTTAAAAGTACCTAACTAGGACCCATTCACCCATACTTGTGAATGAGTCCATGATCAGGTCCTATATGTACCTTCTGGCAACTAAAAATGCATTAAAATTCACTCTAAAATCCACATAAACATCTCAAAAACATATAACCAAGACCCATTCACCCTTACTAGCAAATGAGTCCCTATTAGCTAATGATTTTCATTTTTTGGACATTAAAATCTTAGTTTCTAGCTTATTTTGGCTCTATTACTTTTTTTTTTTAGTTTTCTAATTTGTTGTTTCATTAAATTTGTTGCATTCACTCTAAAATCTATAGAAACATCTCAAAAAAATATAACTAGGATCCATTCACCCTTACTAGAAAATGAGTCCCTATTATCTTAGTTTCTAGCTTATGTTTGGTTCTATCACTTTTTGGTTTCAGTTTCCTGATTTGTTTCCGAAGAATTCAGTTAATGGAGAAGATTGCATGGAGGAGTAAATGTTTGAATTTTTCATATTGCTAGTTTTTGTTACAATGTTCATTTTTTTACTCTAATATAGTAGAAATGTGAAGTGGATAGTAGTTTTATACTAGAGTAATTATGTTGCAATGTATCTCTACTTATTAGTATGATTTTGGATGCTGGTAGAAGGATAGTTTGAAATTTCATAACTGATATGGCAATCTGGCCTACTTTTTTGATATATGTACTTCTCTTTTATAAATATATTATAATATATATATACCTTTGTTCCTTTTATCCGATTTTTTATTTTTGCATTAGCTTAAATTGCTTTATTTTAGTGCATTGTTAAAATTCAAAATTGTATTCAAACATTTCAATTTTCATTTATTGCATTGTCTAATCAGTAAGTTACTATTTTTACATCTGAACTTCTGAAAATGGAGAACAATTTAGGAAATTTATGGAAGTCCTTGTTCTCTTTGGTTGATGTTGCATGTTTTTATTTATGTGATTCCATGTGCGTAATGTGATCCTATATGATGTTTCATTTGATGTATCCTTCTCTCTTTGTGCATTCTTCTCTATGTCGTAAAAATTTTATCATTTTTCTTTTTTCTTGTATTTTCCTTTTGGGGATGATGCAAGGCATTGAGACATTAACATCTCTTCTATGTTTAAACAAAAAAAAAAATTATCCTTTTCCATGCGTCTTGTGTTTTCCCTTTTGGGATGACACAAGGTGGCAAAATATTCATGTCTCTTCCATGTTGACCCAAAAGGATTTTTCTTTTTCGCTCTCTTTGTGTCATTTTTCAAGTTCTATGAGTATTTGGGGAATGATGATAGCTCCCTGCTCTATGAAAAAATTGTAGCAAAGACATACTAACCCAAAATTGATAGACCCCTTATGTATTTGTGGGAGAAATCCTTTCTTCCTATTTCATGATGCAACCTATCTCAGAAACATATGGCTTGGCATAGGGTTTTCCAAGGAAATATTTCATGTATTAGGCTAAAAAAATTGGCTAATTTAAAGCAATTGCTCAAAGTGATTATATAGAAACCACTTTCAAGTGGGAGCATACATCAATGACAAATTTTAGAAAAATTTCATGATATGATTTTTCTCTTTTCTTGTGATGTATCCTCTTCTTGGTGTTGTCATTTGGTTTGATGTCGTATAAGAGTGTACGATCTAATATCATGGCATGATGTGAATGAGGCATCCCATGGGCCACAATCAGACACTTTTGACTTGTCCTCTCTTGGAGAAATTAGTTACAATTTTCCCTAAGAATAAGACCTTCACATGAACAAAACAAAATTCCCTTTAACAAAATTTGACATAGCAAAAGCATTTACAAAACCATGACATTGTGGTGCCTTATCAAAGTTTTCAGGAGGATAACTTTGGTATGGTATGAGAGGCTAATATGATTCTATCATTTTCCACTTTGATGAGACAACTCACCTAGTGGATAGAATGAGGTCCCACTACCCTAGAGTTAGCAACGTATGTTACAGATAAATAACCTCATTCCACATCGAGTTGGAATGGTTGTGCTTGATCCTTTTGTTTATTTTTCTTGGCCTTTGATAGGGTATGACTATCTATCTTTGTTATTTCTACTTACTTAAGTGTCTTTGATGTCTACTTTAATGCAAGTTTGACATTGGGTCATACTATCACTAAAGTGGGGGAAAAATGTAGTAATAGATAAAGTATCCTTTTTCCCTTACTTGGTTAGATAACTGACATTAAAACTAAATTAATGGTGTCTTGGAATAGTGTTGTAATGTGTTGTACACATTCTAATCATACTAGGATCTTTATTTGATTCAAAAAGGCTTTAATTGACCATTCACAAAGGTGTTGTGAACTGTTGTAACATACTTTCACCCTTTTCTAAGATTTATTTACTTAATTATGCTTAATGGGCCCCTTATTAATAAAACATTTTTAAATTTGTATCTTATTTAAGTGTTGTAAAATTTTATAAAAAACTTTCAATTTTATATAGGGTGGTATTAATTATTTGTTGTTAATTGGAGTTAGATAACCTCTTTAATTCAAATTTAAACCTTATTTATGACACCTCTCGAAGATTTATCCTGACACCCATAATTTAAATAATAAAACATTTAATTTGGAAAAAATAAGGTCTTGGAAAATGGTGTTAGGACCCATTCACCCTATGTGCCAAATGGGTCCTCCCTTAATAGGACTTGTAACAAATATTTTGGGTCCCCAAAATCTCTAGCTCCTTAGGGTTTTTCACCTAAAGGAGAGGAAAATGGGCCAAAATAACTTTGTTAACACTAGAAGAAATGAAAAGAGGTGTGTGAAGTGTGTGTGTATATGTGTTTAAATGTTGGAGAATTAATGAAAATATAGATTAAGGAATGTATTCTAACCTAATGCAATTTTTTTGGAAAACACAATGTGTACTCAAACAAATTGACTAGGAATGCAAACAAACTAAAACATAAAGTAACCAAGTTAAAGATATAAAATTGGAAGTTAGAAGAGGGTGGAATGAGGCTCTGAATACTTGCAAAAGACACCAAAAAAATTCACTGGGACTAATTCACCATGCATAGAAAATTAGTCATGCTTTTTGCTAGAAAGTGTTGGAAACAGTTTCAGGGAATAGGGTATCCAAATCAACAGAAATCATTGTTCAAGCCTAGAAATGGGACTAATTTTCCATCATTGGTGAATGATTCCTCTTCTAGAAAATAGAGAAATTTGGATTGGATTTTGTGGCTTAGAAGCTGCACTTTTGTTTCTGATGAATCTTCGGATCTGAATCTAGAAAATTGGACTTGTAGACTCTCTCCAAGCTTGAAATAGGGCTTGAAACACCTTGAATGACTTTGATGAGATTTGTACACCTTTTCTCACCTTTCCAATTGATAAATCTACATACATAAACACATGCAAAGGGGAAAAGGTGTTGAAGGTGAGGAGATAGGGGTTTTCCTTGGTCAAACCCCTTTAGATAATGAAACAAAAGTGATGAAATAAAATAATGAAACATGAAAAAATGGAGATTTTTAACTTGCCATGATGATTTATCTTCAAATTATTCAGCAATACATGAATATTCAGCCCTTGAATGATTTAGAAAGCTAACTTGATGACTTCTAATAAATAAACCTTAGCTTGCTTGATTTGGATTAGAAGATAGAAGATGAATTAATGATGAGAGATGTAAAAATGAGTTTTTAGATGTAAATTAAGGATAAAAAAACTTATTTATAGAAAATTTTTCCTTTGTATCCATTCATACCTCATCACAGGCTGACATACAGTGAAATAAAACTTTAAATTTCACTTTTTCCCTCTCTAAGGTCAAAATGGGGCTAGATAGGACTCATTTTCCACACATGGAAAATGGGTCCCACTTAGAGGAGAATAATTATCCATGCATGGTGAATGGATCCCACAGGAACCATTCTAACAACCAAGAAGCTAGGGGATAAGGAAATATGGTTTAAATTGCATCTTTTTCAAGTGTTTCATCAATTAAAGGCTTGGGATGCACAATATGGGTCATTAGGGACCTATTAGTGATTATGAAAATGTAAAATGGAACACATAAATCAATGTGAAAATGTGATTAAATACACTTTACAACATTAAAATTAGGTCCACATAGCCTAGAAGGGCACAAAAACCAATGTGAATGTGCAAGACACATTACAACACTAGTTTATCATTAAGTTTAATTCAAGAACCTTCTAGATTGATGTAATAATGTTATTAAGAATATTTTATAATGTTGAATTAGGGAGAAATAAGTTGATTAGGTCTAGAAAAGCATGAAAGTACTTTACAAGACATTACAAAACCTTTACAAGACATCATTAAAATCATGTTATTGGATTTTCAAGGGTCAAAGACCTAGTGTGGATGCCTAAAATGCCTCAAAACACTAGATTAAGACCTAATTTATCCCATGTCAAGCAAAGGGTACTTTTTTCTATGGCAAATTTAGCTCCCACTTTAGTGAGAGGATGAACTTGTTTCAAACTCACACTACAGTAGACATTCAAGAGGGCTCTTCATACACAGATGCGGATGATAAAGAATGAAAAAGATTAAGGAGGTTGTGCAAGCCCCAAAGATACAAAATCATGCAATGAAAAGAATGAACAATGGGGTAGAAAAGATGTACTCACTCTA
>VDFB02070957.1:0-23950 GCA_007258455.2 Sequoia sempervirens | reverse complement strand
AGGGGGAACAACAAGCATACACAATCTAGCAATTATGAGAAAAATGAGAACAAAAGATTTATGTGGAAGCCTTTTTAGGAGAAAACCATGTTATAATATTGTTTATAAATAAAAAAAATCTCTTACAAACTTTGTGCCTGCACCAACCTATCGAATACACCAATCCTTGTTAAACTTTATAAGCACCAACCCACTAGAGAAACCAATCCTGAACACTAAGAACCAACACAGTAGGAGAAACCAATCTCTTTGGTATGAGGCACCGACCTCTCCAATATGAGGCACCAACCTCTAACTCAAAAAAGTCTTATCTTCTTGATTATATTTCCTTTACAAATCTACATATATTTCCCTCACAAATATGCATGTATTTGATGTAACATTTCCACACAAATTTCCTTCAAATATTTCTTCTCAAGGTCTGCTCAAAATTGAACGATTTATATTGTATCTTTCTTGCTCAAAAAAAATCTCATCTTCCTTAAATACCATCTACAATGCCTCTTCACAAGGGAGGTAATCCTTCACAAATTTACAACATTCTTTATCTTTTATCTCTGCTCTACATTTTCTCAAAATCTACTCTAAGTCTACTCTTAAATCCTCTTGTAATTTTCCATTAAATATTCTCTAAATGTACTCATAAATATTCTTTAAATATGCTCATAAATCTCATTTAATTTTGCTAATAAATCTCCTTTAAATCTGCTCTCAAATCTCTTTTAGAAATCTTCTTTTAATTTTGGAAATCAATTCTTCTTCTTCTCCTAGGTCTATTATGAATTGGAAATGATTTGCATTGAATTGTTCTTTTAAGAAACCTCCAAACCAATTCTATTTGGTTGGATCATGTGCCTTTTCACAAACTAGGTTGTCCTCCTCAAAGGGGGTTGGCCATGTATGAGAAAAATAATAATAATTTTTTTTACTCTCCAAAGTGGCACTGCAAGTTGGCTAGTGTTAGCATTAATATGAGGTCTTTTCCTTGGGTGTCAAGGATGAGGTTGGATAACATACATTTAAATATTCCTTGAAAATGTGCTAGTAAAGGTAGTTGGCCATTATTATCCTTATGTGTCTAATTCTATTTCATCGTTTCCACTGCACATAAATTGGTCTTCTTCTTGAACAAATTATTTTCTCTTCGACATTAATGACATTCTTCTTGGTCTAGTGATGACATCATGACATTCATGACAATTTTGTTGACATCAATGACAATAAGTTTTTCCAAAATATCCCATATGAATTTTGACATCAATGATAAATAATCCAACAATCTCTCCCTTTGTCATTGATGGAAACACAATTACTCATTTTGTTGTAAGTCTCCCTCTTTGACATCAATAGAAAAGGGATGTAACATACTTCTTTCCTTCATGATGTGATTATCCCTCTTGTCTGTGATGTTTCCCTTTCTATAGAGTTCCCACTTTTGAAAACTCTAGCCCTTTGACATCAATGGAAAATGGATGCTCAATATCCTCATATAGAATATAAATTGGCTGATATATCTTTGAATTGTCTTCTTCACAGAGCTGAAATATAATGTGATGATTAGCTCCCCCATAATTCATACTTCTTATGGATTTAGTGATACCTCTTATTCATGAAATGTAGTTTACGCAAGCATAGACCTCTCATTCTCTTGTTCTTGTTTCCTCTTCCAAAATTTTGTAGATTCTTCATTTTTCTTGCCAAAGGTATCCAACTTCTTATTTTTCTAGGAGGTTTCACAAAACCACTTCTACAAAAGCATGCTATATGACCATAGTTTTTGCACTTATAACACATACTATTGAAATCCATTAAAGGAGCAAATGGATTGTAGTTTCTATTTGAAAATCTATAAGGACTTCCATTTTTGTTCCATGCAAAGTTAACTCTTGTATGTTTCATGTAATTTGTTGCTTTATGACCAAAATTGTTTCTTGTGTGTGTGTTACAATCTCTTGCTTTATGACCAAAATTATTACACAAAAAGCAATAACCAAAGAAAGAATGTTGGAACCTATTCATGTGTGCATACCTTGGATGAAAGAAATTTATGAATTTATCCTAGTTGTCTTTTGGAGGAGTTCTGATTTTGTGAGGAATGCCATTTTTTTCTTCTTTTTTCTTTCATTATTGATGGACCCCTTGAGTACATCTACATACCCTTTTGACTTTTCTGCATTTATCATCTTTGGTGGTTTTTTAGCATTTTTATTTTGATCTTCTTTAGTATTCCCTTGATTTCTTCATAGCCAATACTAGTATTCATGAATTATGTCACGTGGAAACTGATAATATCATCTAGAATTTTAGAGTTTTTTTTCTCAAACTTGAGGATTTTGTTCGACTTAGTGGTTTTCTAAATCCTAGTTCCTTTCTCAAGGAAAAAATTTCATATTCTAACCTTTCATAAATTTCTTCATTTTTCTTCAATTTGATTTGTACCTCCTCTTCAATCCCTTTTTCTTCTTCAATTTGAATTTTTACATTGATGATCATCATTATGGACTCTTCAATACTTTTTGATAAATTCTCCTTAGATTCATTGTCCTCTTGAAGTTGTAAATTTTTCTTCAAGTTCTTATTTTAAGTTTCTTGATTTCATCTAGGGCACAAATAAGCCCCTCTTCCAAATCTACTTCCCCATTCATTTTAGCATTTGTTTCCCCTTCTATCTCCTTCTCTTCCTTTTCTTTACTTTCCAAGATATCATCTTTTGTTTCTATCACCATGAATATAATCATCATCTCTATTTCTATTGGATAACTCTCTTTGGATGAACCATTTTCCTCCTTGGAATAGAGTCTTTTCTTGTTCTTGTAAAAGTTCTTCTTTTTCTCAAAATTTCCTTGTTTGTGGCCCTTTATGTTGATAATGTTTGCCACCTTTTTAAAATTATGTTCTTCTTCACTAAATTTTATTTTTTCATATGGGAATTTTACTTCACAACGTCCTACCTTTCCAAATTAAAGCATTTGAGAGTAAACTTTCCTTTGTACTTGCTAGATCCTTTCTTTAGCTTCCTTACAAAATGATCTTCTTCATATGATTCATCATTAGAACTATTTCTTGATTCAAACTCTTTATTCTTCATCATTTTTGAGGATTCGAAAGCTACTTCTTGCTTTGATGACTTATCCTTTTTAGTCCTTATTTCATATGCCATGAAGATCCCTTTCAATTCATCTATAGTTAATTTATATATCCTTGATTTCTTTTATGTCAAAAACATTGGCATTGAATATTAAGGGTAGAGACATCAACACCTTCTACACAATCATCAAGTTAAGTCTACTTTGTCACCAAGACCCCTTATGATATTTAAAATCTCATCCAAGTGAAGCAAATAGGCGGAAATATTTTCTTCATCATCCATATTTAGACTTTTGAATTGTCTTCTATTGGTTTGAAGCTTGGCCTTCTTAAATTTGTCACCCCCTTCATAAATTTTATTTAGTTTATCCCAGATCTCCTTTGTTGAATCACAATGCATCACTTTAACAAACTTTGATTCTAATAAAACACACAAGATTGCATTCATGGATTTTGTATTGTTCTTGCTAGCCTTCTTTCCATCCTTATCCATTGGTTGGCATGTAAGATATTTATAACCACTTACTATTGATTTCCAAATATCAAAGCCAAGAGCCATTAAGTAAGTGCACATTTTTATGATCTAAAAATAATAGTTTTTTCCAACAAATAATGGAGCCCTATTGGAGGATAATCCTTCTTGGAAATCTATGTGCACTCTTAAGATCCTCCTACTGATTAATCTATACCTTGAAGTGGCAAGCTGGATACAGTGGTGAGCAGGAGGTGGGTGTTGTCTGTCATTGTTTGCAGAATTAGTAGTGCCATGGCAACAGCACAGTCTGGTAGGGCTGGGCAGGCTGCAGGAAGAACTGGCAGCAAATGTGCCATATATAAATTCTTGGTGTGCTAGTATGTTTGTGTTTGCAACTTTTCAAGGGCACGAATGCACAACTGGCTGCAACTTGGCCTGATGCATGGGCTGTGAAAGGGCGCAAATCTCTGTGGAGCCAAACCTCTGTGTTTCTAATAAACTCAGGCAGTATATCTTCAGACCATGTTTAGAATATGTTTCTCCTTTAGGGTTGTTTTTCTTTGAATGTTTGACAAGTTTGACAGATAGTAGATTTGCATTGTATCTTTATTTCTTTAAAACACTTATCTCATCTTACTTAAATACCATATGATATACCTCTTCACAAGAAGGTGATCTTTCACAAATCTACAAGATTCTTCATATTTTATCTATACTCTAGATCTACTCAAAATTTTCTCTAAGTTTTCTCTTAAATCTTCTTGTAATTCTACATTAAATATTCTCCAAATTGCTCATAAATATTATTTAAATATGATCATAAATCTCCTTGAATTCTACTCATAAAGTTCCTTTAAATTTTCTCTCAAATATCTTTTAGAAATCTTCTTCTTTTCATTTTGGAAATATTCTCTTATTCTTCTGCTAAGGTTTGCTATAAATCATAAATGATTTGCATTGAATTGTTTTTTTAGAAAACTTCTAGACCACTTTTTATTTATATGCAATAATGTGCCTTTTCATAAACTAGGTTGGCCTCCTCAAAGGGGGTTAGTCACTTTATTTTATTCTCTCCAAAGTGGCATTGTAGGTTGACCAACATTATCATTAATATGAGGTCTTTGTCTTGGGTGCCAAGGATGAGGTCAACTAACATACATTTAAATCTTCCTTGCAAACATACTAGTAAAGGTGGTTTTCCATTATTTTCCTTGGGTCTCTAATTCTATTTCATCATCGTCACTTCACATAAATTGATCTTCTTCTTGAACCAATGATTTTCTCTTTGACATCAATGCTGGTCTAGTGATGACATCATGACATCCATGACATTTTTCTTGACATCAATGACAATAAAATTTTCCAACAATCTCCCATATACCTTTGACATCAATGACAAATAATACAAGAACATGTGTTCTATTGTAGGTGGTTTTGTAGTGCAAAATTTAGAAATATATGTTACATAATAGGTGATTCTCTAGTGATAATATTCAATAACAGATGTGCTCTGTAGTAGGTGGTTCTACAATGGTAACTTTATTAGTAGATATATTCTATGGTAAGTGGTGCTATAATAGTCACTATTAGTAGAAAATTTGTTCCACAATAGGTGGTTCTATAGCAATGACCCTTAGCAGTAGATATGTTCCACAAGAATATGGATCTTCTTCAATAGTTGTAAATTTCTTGAAACAAGAGCCTTTAGTAGTTTTGATATTTCTAGATTGTAAATGTGTGCAATATTTTACATCAAACTTTCAAATCATATTCCTTGATCCATCATTAGGATGACTAGAAGTTAGAGAGAAGAATGACTGTTTCTCATCTTGATGATGGATTATGGAGAATTATTTGAAACATTGATGTAAAAAAATACACATGGTTATAATCCAAAAATCTCAGCACTATTATCATGGACTGTGAAAACAATATGTTATTAAGAGCATTTAGTATCAAGAACATATTTTGTGGTGAGAAAGTATCTTCTAGATTGAAAATGTTAACCATGATGGCATGAGAAACTCCTTGGCACATAATTTTATTTTTGCATGATATGTTTTAGTCTATGAATTTGTTACAAAAATATTTAATATGATTCCTTCAAAAAATACATATGATTTTCAATCGAAATGGTGTAGTTTTATCATTTAGGGATATATAGTTTGTAGTTCTTTGAAAAATTGGTGGTAGATTTATTAATGGATCTTCCATATGAGATTTACTTATACTAAACTTGTAAAATTGTCTTGTATACTTGTAAATGTCCTAATGTAAACCTATAATAATGCCATAGCATATTTCTGTAAACATCCACGTGTTTTGGTTGCAAGCTGAATCTATTAGTTATAGATAAAAGTTATCTTCAAGGTTTATAAACATTGATCATGGTTATTTGACTAGGTTTAGGTCACTTTCAAATGAGATCGTGGTAGTTGTATACCCTTGATATTATGCTATTCTAAATGAGCAAAACAACTAAAAGCTATGAAAAACAAAATATCAAGAACACCTCGAGATTAGCCAAAAGAGAGTGATAAAACAATGAGAAGAGTAGATAATGCAAGACAAATGGTTTACCTTCCCCTTGTTGCTGATACTCCTTTGATTGGCCCTTGTTTAAGATTGGTTGTGTGCTCCTTGATGGCTCTATTGAAGATCACTATTATGTGCTTGGATGTAAAATGCAAGTGGATGTGATTGCAAATAGGGTGAGTGCACAAAATGGCAGCATGTAGTTGCAAATTGACTAAGTGTTGGAGGAAGTAAATGGGCAGCATGTAGTTGCAAAATCAAAAGTCCTCCCCAAATGCCCTTGAGGAGGGGGTATTTATAGAGGATCTTGAATTCTCTAGAATTCAAGGGTCAAGATTGATCCAACAAGGCCAAGATGAAGGGCTATGGTGGGTTGAGAACCCACAAGCCCTCACATCTTGACATGTGGAGGGTGAAGTGGCTAAGGGGAGATGAGGTGTAAGTGAGGTGTCAAGAAGGTACATGAGGTGGAGGAAGGACAAGTACCTTCCAAGTACATTGGGAGATGGGAAAAATCTTGGGTGAATAAAAATGAATTAAAAATTCACAATGATTGGAAGAATCTGGTGGATAAGACAATGCTCCCAAAAGGTGGGAGTTTGTCACATGTGACTTGATGTGACAAGTCAAATATTCTAGAAGGTGCATGGGAAAAGGGGATTCTAGAAGGAATAAAATGTGAATTAAAAATTCACATGGGGAAGAGAGGAGCCTAGGGTGAATAAAAAGGAATTAAAAATTCCTTGGGGGATGGAAAGAGTTGACCAAGGTACTAATTAGGTTTGACTAATTAGTAATTAGAGGATAATTAGGGGTTAATTAGGATTAAAGGCCAACTTGCAAAAGTTGGAGGATGTGACACATCCTAATCAAGGATTAGGCATGTGCACATCCTTAATGAAGAGATTAGGAAATGGATTAGGATTAGATGAAAATGACATGTGAAGAATTAAATAAATGTAATATTTATTTAATTTATTTGATAAAAGAGTTAAGGAGGGGTAAGGTATTTAATTAAATGCCTTAGGGATTTCACTTGAGTCACTTGATATTAATTAAATAATAGTAATATTACTTAATTAACTTGGATAAGAGGATGTTTAGATGAAAAGTAATAAATTTGGAGAAATTAAGTGTCCAAATTTGGATGTCTACATTTTTCCCCTCTTTGAGATGGTGTTACGAAGTAGCACCATTTCAAAGAATATTAAAACATAGAACCCAGAAGAAGATGGTTAGATTGGAAAGGATGCCTCAGTCATCCAAGAAAGGAGTAGTAGGAAGGGAAAAAGAAAATGATGAAAGTGGGATGAAGGATGCCCCTGAGGAAGGACATAGGGTTAGGAGAACAGAGTGTGCTCTGAAATGAATGAAATGATGCAAAGGAGAGTGATGAAGGAGATGAGGAAGATGATGCAATGAAGAGATGATGAAGCACAAATGGATTTCAAAAGGTGATGTGGCCCCAGTTAAGATAGAAGACAAAATGGGTTGATGATGGATGGAGTGTTGTTAATGAGGGAATGAAGGATCCCAAAACAACACGAGGATAGGGAAGGATACATCCCACTGAGTGGTATTGATGAGGGAAGGATACATCCCAAAACACCACGAGGATAGGGAAGGATACATCCCACTGAGTGGTATTGATGAGGGAAGGATACATCCCAAAATACCACGAAAGGATAGGGAAGAATAACTCCCGATGATGATGATGAAAGTGTTGTTGATGAGGGAAGGATATATCCCAAAACAGCACCATAGGGATAGGGAATGATACTAATGGATGATGATGATGATGAGGATGATTGGATCAAGACCAAGGAGATGATTAGATGATTCAGGCTAAAGGGAATGGATGGTGATTGGATAGAGATGTGAGATAAGGATGAAGGATGAATGAATGGGGGATTGTGATATATAAGAGGATGGGGGATATATGCAAGATGATGGAATGGAGAATGAAATGCAGTCCTAATGCAATTTGCCATCTTTGGAGCACTGATTTTTGCTATAGCATAAGACACAAGATGCCAGGGTATGAAGAACCAAGGTGGATTAGTGTCTAATGCATAAAACACACATAACAAACAAGAAGGCTATCCCAACACCCCAAAGTCACGATGACTTTGGTCGGGTCAAGTATTGGGATAACCACAAGCAAACAAGGATGCCCCAGCATAACACAAGACCTCGGGGATCTCGGTGGGTACTATGTGGGACAACCAAGAAGACAAAAATAGACATAAAAAGATCAAGATATGCCCCTATGTTGACTAATCAAAACACGCCATAATATGATGGATCATGGCAGCCTTGACAAGTGATGATAGGGAGCTCAAATTATAAACAAAAGCCAAAAACATCAAAAGATCGCAATCAATTTCAAATGTCCTTGGCCATAGGATCAAGGGGATAGATGGGATTGATGAGGTATGTTAGGAATGATGCATATTGTTGAGACCGATGATGGATACTAAGCTAAAAGATTGATATGATGTAGAATATTCAAAACTGATTGGATTTGTTGATACAAGTGGATCTTGTTTGTTAAGAACTAGCTAGATAAGGGCATAGCTTGATAACATGAAACAAGGGAGACAAGACATGAGACTGACACAATCTAAAGACCTAGGGGCTCCTGGGCCGATCAAAGATTAGCCTTGCTCTAATGCGCAGCCGCAGAGCCCCCGTGAGTTCGAAGATAAAAGGTTGACGATTGACCATGATGGAGATTTCGATGGAGGACCAAGATAGGATGGAGAACAGGAGAAAAATGGACAATATAGATCGAGGATGGATGGAACCCCGGGGGCGGATCAAATGAGCGACCTTGCCTACGTGAAAGCGCAGGGGCAACGTAGTTCGACAAAAGGCCACAGACAAGTGACAGATGAAAGATGATGAGATAACCCTAGATAAGGGGTTAAAATGATAGAACTGACACGACGGAACAAGATAGACCTGTTGGATTGGATTGGATTGGATTGGATTGGAGGATAGTGACTATATAAAGCTCAGGGATGGGATAGTTATCCAAATCATCAAAGATGAAGTGGGCGAATAACATGCCATAGAGGTGAATGATGAGCGATGCAAAAGAAGCAGAAGTGATAACAATAAGATAGATGACATTGGATTGTGTGGGGAAAAGCCTATAGCTAGATACCAATGACAAGGGATTATGAGATGGGATGAGGGGAGAGGATGGGGGGGAGGATGGGGGGAGGAAAAGGATTGTGTGGGTGGATTGGATAGAGGGATAAGGAGTTGGATGAGGAAAAGGTGATCAAATGGATAGATGACTGATGCTTGGAATAGGTGGAAGATTACTTAGAATGAGTAAATTATTGATTGGAATGAGAGTTTGAAATGATAGAAGGAGTTTTGATGAATGTTTGAGATGATAGGAGGTTCGATGAAGTGTTGAGATGATAGATGAAGGTTCGAAGTAGAGGAATGGTTATATGGAATGAGTGAATGGATGAATAGGAGAAAATTGAAGAAGATGGAGGGAGGGATCTTAAGACTTTGTTGCAGATGGATGAAAGCTCAGAGTAGGGGTTTGATTAAGCTCAGATTGGGATAAGATTAAAGCTCAGATGAGGATAAGAAGAAAGCTCAGAGGAGGATAAGATGAAAGCTCAGATGAGGATTGGATTGAAGATTAGAATGATTGGAGGATGTGATTGAATTGATTCTACACCGAGTTTCGGGGCTTTAAGGGATGTAAGGTGTTGACAAGCAGATTTTTCCAAATTTGGCAATTTTCAAAAATTGTCAAATTTTTCCATTTTAGGAAAGCTCAAGGATATACTTGCGAGAGTCCCAATTTTTCCTGAGAAATACCCATTGGTGAGATAGGATGAATTGCCAACTAACATCCCTGATTTGAGATATGCATTTTGAGTTATGAACGAAAACAATTTTTCAGAAAACACTAAATTGGGATTTTGGGGGTCAAGATGAAACTTTGAGGCCCCAAAAATGGGTCAAAACAAAACTGGTTGGGAATCCACTCGTTGTCACATAACGCAACTCCCCGTCAAATTTCGGCTCAAACGGACACCCGGGTAAAAAGTTATGGCCTCCGGAAGTGTCAATGTAAAAATCAAAAATCAATTCTGAAAATTCCAAAACATGGGTTTTGTTCGGGAGCAAAATTAAGCAACTGGGTCGGGATCGGTTTTTTGAAAAAGACTGCGAAAATAGGATTTTTGGCAGGGTAAAGGGCGCGCCACAGTGGGGCGAATGCGCCCCCTAAGAGTAGGGCTGTTTCTACCGCAGAGGGCGGAGTCAGCCTCCAGGGCTGCTACCGGCGACAATTTAAAGCAGGAGCGGAGTCAGCTCGCCAGGTGGCGGGCCGCCTGAGGGCGCTACCAGAGGGCGGATCCACCACGCAGCTTAGGGTGGATCCGGCCGGATGAGCTCGCTAAGGCTACTGCCTAGCGAGCCGCTTCCGGAAGCGGCTGGAATAACACTACGGCAGTCACGAAGACATTCAAGAGCGGGTTAATATTAAACACTACAGCGGACTCACTCGCGCGGAGCCGCCCCGAGGGTGGAAGGGGGAAGAAAAAAAAGAATGAGAGGGGTGGAGTGGCGATGAAAAAGAAAAGAAAAAAAAGAGAGATGGGACAATGGACATGCGAGAAAAGATAAAAGATTGAAAAGATGTGTAAGGGATGGCGATGAGATAAAGGGCATTGGGTTGCATGGAAGGAGGCCTAGGGCCAAATACCAATGACAAGGGATTGTGAGATGGGATGAGAATATAGATGAAAGAATGGATGAAGGATGGGAGGGATTATAAAGATTGGGAGATAAAGGGGATGGATATAAAGATAAGGATGGGGAGATGGAAGGGATGCTATGATAGGTGATTTCTCCAAGGACTATGTCACGAAGGAAGCAGATGCCCCCACTCTAGATATGTCATATATAATGAGGCATTAGGGATGGGAGACAAGTGGATGGGAAGATAAAGGAGATGACTAGAGGTGGATAGGATGAGTGACCAAGGAACATGATAGAGCATGGAGGAAGGGAATGTAAACCAAGAGGTGGCCAAAGCATGTATAGATAGGTGCCCCTGTTTTGATCAAGATCACAAGGAGGATGGAGGGAATAGGAGATAAACGAGATGGTAGGATGCGAAAGATAGATGGGGTGGGGGGATTTATGAAGAGGATGGATAACAGGAAGATAGGTGCATAGCTGGAAGCATAGCGGATGGAGGGAATGCATATCAGGCAGTTGCCCCCAAGTGCAGACGGGGATTTTACGTATGACGCCTGTTTGCCAGGTTTTCATCATGGTACTTATCCAAGGCGCTTGTTTGCCAAGTTTTCACCATTGGACGAATTTTTTTATTTTTTATTTTTTATTTTTTTGGATAGTATGGGGATGAAAATGGATAAGGATATGGATATGGATGAAGGACGCAAGCATCAAGTTCTATACGAGGTAGTAAGAGCCCATGTTTGAACTGACTACTGGATATTGGTACAACTTTATGAGGAGAAATGGATTATGCTAGAGGATGAATTAGGGGGATTTGAGAGGGGAGATACATGGGATAATGGATGGGATGCTGCAAAGGGTATGGATGGAATGATGGGGTGGATATGTGATGGGGAGATGTGTTCAAGACCAACATTGGCACATGTGGTGGTGGATGGAAAAGATGAGGAGGATTACCGGATGGAGAATGTGTGGATAATGGAGGAGATGGTGGAACTTTTGAAACATAAGGACCCAAGATAGACTTAGCTTTTAGATTAGCGACTCCTGGATACCCCTAATGTGATTTTTCTATGTGGAGGGCATTGCAATTTTTCTTTGTTGGGGATCCACATGGTTTTGATCTTTGCTTTGGTGGGCCTTTTGTGACCTGTGATGTGATTTGATTTTGATTTGATTTTTCTTCACCGCGGTCTCTGTAGAGGGAACACTCTGGAGCCAAAGTAGATCCATGTGATGCCTGGATTTATGCATTTTTATGTTAAGATCCAGCGTACGATGGTAATGGATGGGTGTGAGGGGATGGACGATGTGGAGCACTGGAGGTAGGAGTATGGGGATTACGTGTAGATGGGGGATGTTTAGATATGTGCCTTTGTTGATCCTAATTATGGGACATGTGAGAGGGATGTTTATGATGGATGACATGGATAGGCGTTGGATGGATAAAAGGATGAGATGGAGGAGGTGGTTTTGGGATATACGGACCCAAAGTAAATGGAGTGGGTGGAGGGACATAAGGACCCAAGATGGATGGAGTAGATGAAGGATGGGATATGGTGGATGGAGGGATGTAAGGACCCAAGATGGAGGGAGCAGATGAAGGAGGAATATGGACGGTGATTTTGAGGCGATACGATAGAGGAGGAGGGATGGCAACATATGATTTGGTGGAGCGATGGAAAGAGCCTATATTTATTTTGGAAGAGGCTCGTTGAGGACGTCTAGAGGTTGTACCAACATCTTTAGATTGTGAGGCCTGGGAAATAGGTCCAAGACCTTGCATGTAGACTTGTTTTTTGACTTGGATGGGCTCTAAAATACCTTGCTCATGAAGGCCTAGACCTTTTCCTTGATAGTTCATTTTCCTGAGCATTCGGTCTAGGACAGGATTTTTGTTATTCTGAAAACATGACGCGAGTCCATTATTAGGTGGAGGATGATGGGCGGTAAATACACTATGCTTTTCTTCTGCGAGGAGGCCACCATGGAAGAATGTGAGAGTACCAAGGGGATATGCAAGCGGTGTGGGTATAACAGTTTTAGATGATGATGGGGGATTATGAGAAGGAGATGATGGGATAGCAACATCAGGAGTAGGGGCCATGATAGGGTCTAGATTTGTGGTAGTAGGCTCATGCGATGGAGATGAAGATGGAGCGGTGGAGACAAGGAGATCATGGGGTGGAATGGATGGGGGACTATGATCTTGAGGTGGACTGGATGAGATGGTAGGATCTTGATCTGGAGAAGGGGATATGTTAACATGCTTTGGATTAGACTCTTGGCATGATGCATCTTGTGTGGATGGAAGGATGACAAAGTGTTGGAGAGACTCTTCAAGTTGGGGAGATGGAAGGATGGAGGATTCGATGCAGTCATCAGAATGGATTTGGGTGTCATTGATGGGTTCGATGACTCTTGGAGTAGGAGGTGGATGTTCAATGGATTCAATGGATTTAAAGGATGTGATGGTAGGAGATGGGGGCTCGATGGATTCAGAGGGTGTGATGGTAAGAGATGGGGGCTCGATGGATTCAGAGGGTGTGATGGTGGGAGATGTGGTTTCAATGGATTTAGTGGGTTCAATGGTTTCAATGGTTTGATCATTGTTAGGGGTGGTGACAACAATGATAGGTGTGGTAGGGAGAAGGCTCTCATCACTAGTTACCGCGGATGATAGATTGGGATGGCATGGTTCCATGACTTCAAGATGTGGAGTTGGGGGTGGCTTCTTTGTTATAAGTCCTTGGAGAATTTCTTGAGTGAGGGACTTGAATGCTCTAGGTTGAGATGGTGTGGTAAGAGTGGATGAGGGATTATGGATTGGTGGACTAGGGTTAGATGGAGGAATGGGATTGGATGGAGGACTACAAGTAGATGGAGGATTAGGAGTGGATGGAGGACTAGGAGTAGATGGATGAATGAGATTGGATGGAGGACTAGGAGTAGATGTATGAATGGGATTGGATGGAGGACTAGGGTAAGGATATTGGAGTGGTGAATTAAGATAGGGGGACATGGATTGTGGATTAGGACAAGAGGAGATAGGTGGTGTAGTGGGACAAGAGGATGTGGGGGATGAATTATAATAAGGGTATTGGGATGGTGGATTAGGAGGAGGATATGTGGATGTAGGATTAAGGTAAAAGGGGGTGGATGTAAGATTAAGATAGGAAGATACGAATGTAGGATTAGAGTGAGTAGATTGGCATGGAAGATTAGGGTAGTGGGTATATGCGGATGAAGGATTTAGATAGGAGGATGTGGATGGGGGATTAGGATAGGGGTATTGAGATGGTAGACTAGGATAAGATGATGCGTGTGTTGGATAAGAGGATGACGTAGATGAAGGGTATGATGGATATGATGGATATCCCTTGTCAAAGGTAGCTGAAGCAACATGATTAGGCATGGACGAAGACATAATGGGAGAACTCAAGGGGGTCATTGGATTTTGGAAAGTGGGTGGAGAAAGCTTACTAGCAATGATAGTGTCAAGGGGGTCTATGTCATATTCCTCTTGATCAACTTTCTTTTTCTAAATGAGCAAAACACAGGGTATACATTTCTGAAATGTATACCCTTGATATTATGCTATTCTAAATGAGCAAAACAACTAAAATCCATGAAAACAAAATATCAAGAACACCTCGAGGTTAGCCGAAAGAGAGTGATAAAACAATGAGAAGAGTAGATAATGCAAGACAAATGGTTTACCTTCCCCTTGTTGCTGATACTCCTTTGATTGGCCCTTGTTTAAGATTGGTTGTGTGCTCCTTGATGGCTCTATTGAAGATCACTATTATGTGCTTAGATGTAAAATGCAAGTGGATGTGATTGCAAATAGGGTGAGTACACAAAATGACAGCATGTAGTTGCAAATTGACTAAGTGTTGGAGGAAGTAAATGGGCAGCATGTAGTTGCAAAATCAAAAGTCCCCCTAAAATGCCCTTGAGGAAGGGGTATTTATAGAGGATCTTGAATTCTCTAGAGAATTCAAGGGTCAAGATTGATCCAACAAGGCCAAGATGAAGGGCTATGGTGGGTTGAGAACCCACAAGCCCTCACATCTTGACATGTGGAGGGTGAAGTGGCCAAGGGGGGATGAGATGGAGATGAGGTGTCAAGAGGGTACATGGAAGTACAAGTACCTTGCAAGTACATTGGGAGATGGGAAAAATCTTGGGTGAATAAAAGTGAATTAAAAATTCACAATGATTGGAAGAATCTGGTGGATAAGACAATGCTCCCAAAAGGTGGGAGTTTGTCACATGTGACTTGATGTGACCAGTCAAATATTCTAGAAGGTGCATGGGAAAAGGGGATTCTAGGAATAATAAAAGTGAATTAAAAATTCACATGGGGAAGAGAGGAGCCTAGGGTGAATAAAAAGGAATTAAAAATTCCTTGAGAGATGGGGAGAGTTGACCAAGATACTAATTAGGTTTGATTAATTAGTAATTAGAGGATAAATTAAGGGTTAATTAGGATTAAAGGCCAACTTGCAAAAGTTGGAGGATGTGACACATCCTAATCAAGGATTAGGCATGTGCACATCCTTAATGAAGAGATTAGGAAATAGATTAGGATTAGATGAAAATGATATGTGAGGAATTAAATAAATGTAATATTTATTTAATTTATTTGATGAAAAGAGGATTATGAGGGTGCATTTAATTAAATACCTTAGGGATTTAGCAGAATTAATTCATATTAATTAAATAATAGTAATATTATTTCTAATTAAACTCTATGTAAGAGGATGTTTAGATTTAAAAGCATTAAATTTGGATAAATCAAATGTCTCAATTTGATGTCTAAGATTTCTGCCCTCTTGAGATGTGAGTGTTAAGCAGCACTACTTCAAGAATATTAAAATATAGAACCTAGAAGAAGATGGTTAGATTGGAAAAGATGCCCCAGTCATCCAAAGGAGTGACTAGGAAGGGAAAAAGAAAGTGATGAAAATTAGGGATGAAGGATGGGAAAAAGAAAGTGATGAAAATTAGGGATGAAGGATGCCCCCTCGAGAGGACATGCGGGTTGAAGAGAACACGTGTGTGCTCTCGAAATAGATGATGTGATGCAAGGGGAGATGAGGAAGAGAGTAAGTGATATGGAGATGGATGAAGCACAAATGGATGCAGAGATGAAGATGATGTTGCCCCAGTCAAGGTACAAGCCAAACTAGGGTTGATGATGGATGGAGTGTTGTTAATGAGGGAATGAAGGATCCCGAAACAACACGAGGATAGGGAAGGATACATCCCACGGAGTGGTATTGATGAGGGAAGGATACATCCCAAAACACCACGAGGATAGGGAAGGATACATCCCAAAATACCACGAAAGGATAGGGAAGAATAACTCCCGATGATGATGATGAAAGTGTTGTTGATGAGGGAAGGATATATCCCAAAACAACACCATAGGGATAGGGAATGATACTAATGGATGATGATGATGATGAGGATGATTGATTTTGGAAAGTGGGTGGAGGGTGCTCTACTAGAAACGATAGTGTGTCAAGGGGGTTCATGTCATATTCCTCTTGATCAACAAGACTTTCATTATCGCCAATGTAATTAGGGTTTCCCTTGACCACTATTGATGGAGGATAAGGATTCATGATGGTGAAAGGATAAATAGAATGGATCAAAGATTTTGGATGGAGATGGATGAAAGCTCAAATCGAGATTTTGGTTAAGCTCAGATCAGGATTGGACTAAAGCTCAAATTAGGATGATTGGATGATGTGATGGGATTGATTTTGATGATCGACACCAAATCTGCTTCAAGATGGAAGTAGATTGATTGGGTCGAAGGTGATGTGATTAGATTGGATTGGATAAGGTTGATTGGATCAGATTTTGATTGAATAGATCAGATTGGATAGGATTGGATTGGATTGACTTTGATTGGATTGGATTTGGATTTGATTGGATTGGATTTGATTTGGATTGGATTGGATTTGATTTGATTTGATTGGATTGGATTTGGATTTGATTGGATTGGATTTGATTTGGATTGGATTGGATTGGATTTGGATTTGATTGGATTGGATTTTCTTGGATTAGGATTTGGATTGGATTTGAGAGAGAGACCTTAAGCTTGATCATGTGAGATTACCCTTAGTAACCCTAGAACTTTGGTTGATTAATAGAACAATTACGGCACCGAATCCACCTTAAGCTAGGAATGGATTGATTGGGCCAAGGATGATAACTTGCAACACCGAATTCACCTCAAGATGGAGGCGAATTGATTGGGTTTGAAGTTAGAGACTAATAATCAAGTTCAAGTGCTATGGTCAATTTAGGTAATCACTTTGTAATACAAGGGTAGGACAGTTTGGTTATGGGTGGTGTTTTGGAGATGCAAATGGTAAGAAATGATTGGTGGATTAGGAAGAAATAAAATGAATGGGGGCTTAAGGATAATCGTGGAGAATGTATGGGGATTTAGGATGGTTGAACGAAGGTTTAGAATAATGAGATGGAGGTTTAAAAGGGATAAATGGAGGTTTGTGAGAGTTTAAAGTGACAAAACGAAGGTTTGGGATGATGAGGTAATGGTTGGGAATGGTGAAATGAAGGTCTAAAGGCCAAGTGAATCCAAATGGAGGGAATTTCGAGTGTTCAAGAGGGCGTAATTGCACTTTTGCAACAAAACAGGGGCGTAATTGCACTTCTGCAGCAAAAACAGGGGCGTAATTGCACTTCTGCAGCAAAAACAGGGGCGTAATTGCACTTCTGCAGCAAAAACAGGGGCATAATTACACTTCTGCAGCAAAAACAGGGGCGTAATTGCACTTCTGCAGCAAAAACAGGGGCGTAATTGCACTTCTGCAGCAAAAACAGGGGCGTAATTGCACTTCTGCAGCAAAAACAGGGGCGTAATTGCACTTCTGCAGCAAAAACAGGGGCGTAATTGCACTTCTGCGATAAAATCAGGGGCGTAATTGCACTTCTGCAGCAAAAACAGGGGTGTAATTGCACTTCTGCGGTGGACCAGAGGCTTGGTTTGATGTAAATGGCTATGGCAAGGACTTTAAAATGATAATGATAAGGCCAAATTGTTAGGAATTCACTGGTTTTTTCACAAGAAAGCACTCAAACAAATACAACCCTATAATTAGTGTTAAGGGTGTGGCCAAAGTGGTCTTAATCTAGGATGCACAAGGTATCTAGGGAGTCCTCAATATACTCTCGGTACGTGAGGCACAACCGTGAACACCAGCCCGTCACAAGCGTGAGTCGGGAACCCCAGCGAGATACTGAAGGGCTCAGACCAACTCTTCACGTCTATCTAGGTATCACCCTAGCTTCGACGCTCCGCCAATTACGACGTGACTAGATTGGGGTACAACTTTCGCTCTCCCCCCTTTGTATACCCCGCCGGTACGCGTGGTTGGAATCGTCCCTTGGGGTGATGAAATCCCCAAGCAGGTCCCACTATGAAGAAAGTAATAACCGCTTCCAACTACTCCCCAGGCTCACACGAAGTGCAAGGGGAAAGCGGAAACAAGCTACTACTCCCTTAGGGTAACACAAAGAGACAAAACAACAAGCAACAAATATTACTCCTCCTAATTAAGCTATGTTCTTAGAAAACAGCAAGGATAATTTTAAAGAAGATTGAGCAAATGGATAGCCCTGCAAGCAAATATTAGATATTTTATCCCACTTCTCCATCAACTTCACAAGAATACGCTGCAAAAGGTTAGTACAAAACACATATATCCCTGCAAGAACAACGTTAATGAGAAAAAGAGCAATTAAATCCGAAATCAAAACACCAATTTTACCTTCCTGTAAAAATACCTTCCTCACAGCCATGAAAACATGCATGCGAAATTACCTTCGCGAAGAAATGGGCGTACTCTTCGCGGAAAAAATGGCCGGGTCAGCCTTCCAGAAATGGGGCGATCCGCCTGAAATGGGCGGGTCACTTTAGGAAAATGGGCGATCCTACTGAAATGGGCGCAATGCCTCTTTGTGAAAAAATGGGGCGTGATCTCACTGGCACGCCTTTATGAGTGGGCGGCCGCCTTTGGCGAAAGTGGGGCATGGTCACTTTATGAAAGTGGGCGTAGCCGCCTTTTTGTGAGTGGGGCGTGGCCGCCCTTTTGCGAGTGGGGCGTAGCCGCCCCTCTGCGGAAAAAGTGGGCGTAGCCGCCCCTCTGCGTCGCGTTCCTGCAAAACTTAAACAACAGAAAACGTAAAATGTGGGAGCCCGTTTGTGGGTCCCACCGGGCATGCCAGAAATGTATACCCTTGATATTATGCTATTCTAAATGAGCAAAACAACTAAAAACTATGAAAAAAAAATATCAAGAACACCTCAAGATTAGCCAAAAGAGAGTGATAAAACAATGAGAAGAGTAGATAATGCAAGACAAATGGTTTACCTTCCCCTTGTTGCTGATACTCCTTTGATTGGCCCTTGTTTAAGATTGGTTGTGTGCTCCTTGATGGCTCTATTGAAGATCACTATTATGTGCTTGGATGTAAAATGCAAGTGGATGTGATTGCAAATAGGGTGAGTGCACAAAATGGCAGAATGTAGTTGCAAATTGACTAAGGTTGGAGGAAGCAAATTGGCAAGATGTAGTTGTAAATCAAAAATCCTCCTCCTAAAAATGCCCTTGAGGAGGGGTATTTATAGAGGATCTTGAATTCTCTAGAGAATTCAATGGTCAAGATTGATCCAACAAGGTCAAGATGAAGGGCTATGGTGGGTTGAGAATCCACAAGCCCTCACATCTTGACATGTGAAGGGTGAAGTGGACAAGGGGATGAGATGGAGATGAGGTGTCAAGAGGGGTACATGAGGTGGAGGGAAGGCCAAGCACCTCTAAAGATATCGAGATGGA
Organism: Sequoia sempervirens; assembly: GCA_007258455.2. Lineage (NCBI taxonomy): Eukaryota > Viridiplantae > Streptophyta > Pinopsida > Cupressales > Cupressaceae > Sequoia > Sequoia sempervirens. The sequence goes on along the minus strand of VDFB02070957.1, from coordinate 4,231 downwards.
AAAAATCTTGTGAATAAAGTGGAATTCAAAAATTCACAAATGATTGAAGAACTGCGGATGACAATGCTCCCAAAAGGTGGGAGTTTGTCACATGTGACTTGATGTGACAAGTCAAATATTCTAGAAGGTGCATAGGAAAAGGGGATTCTAGGAATAATAAAATGTGAATTAAAAATTCACATGGGGAAGAGAGGAGCCTAGGGTGAATAAAAAGGAATTAAAAATTCCTTGGGAGATGGGGAGAGTTGACCAAAGTATTGATTAAGATTAATTAATCTTAATTGCATGATAATTGTGGCTAATTAGATTAAAGGCCAACTTGCAAAAAGCTTGAGACGTGACACATCCCAATCAAGGATTAGGCATGTGCACATCCCAATGTAGCAGATTAGGAAATGGATTAGGATTAGATGAAAATGACATAGGAGGAATTAAATAAATGTAATATTTATTTAATTTTATTTGATGAAAAGAGGATTATGAGGGTAAGGTGCATTTAATTATTAATTAAATACCTGTGGGATTTTGCAAAATTATGATATTAATTAAATAATAGTAATATTATTTAATTAACTAGGCTAAGAGGATGTTTAGACGAAAAGTGATAGATTTGGATAAATTAAGGTCCAAATTTGGATGTCTAAGCAAGCTTCATATTGTATTTTTCGTTCACCTTGTTTTTAACAAGAGATAGGGACAAGAAGAGATATACAAAGTAAGATGTTGAGAGATAGAGAGGGACAGGTAGAGAGATAGAGACAAAGTGAGAGGTATACAAAGATATATATAGAGAGAGAGAGTGCACAAAATATAGAGAGGAAGAGGGAGAGATATAGAGAGATAGGAAGAGAGAAATGATGAGATAGAGAGTAGACAGATAAATAGAGATGGAGATAGAAAGAGGAGGATATAAGGAAATATGGGAATAAAAAAGAGAGAGGTAGAGATAGATACAAAGAGAGTGAGAGAGAGAGAGAGAGAGAGAGAGAGAGAAGGAGATAAAGATAAAGAGAGGGAGAGATAGAGAGGCAAATAGAGATATAGATATAGAGGTCTTTGAAGATGGAGAGGGAGAGAGATGGAGGAAGATAGAGAGAGAGATGAAGATAGAGGGATAGAGGGAGAAGGAGGTAAACATATTTTTTATTTACACAAAGATGAGTGCACTACAACACGCTCATGTTTGTATTTGCTTTGGGTATAGCCAACCCTTAGGGTTTGATTTTCCTTGGGCATCCAACGCAAAGGGTTGGTGTTGCATGCTCGTATCTAAATATGCTAGTGCAAAGGCAATATGGGATATCAATCATGAGAGAAACTCTTGAATGCATTTTTTAATTAGTCCCTTTTGATTTAAAATTTTATATTGAATCATGCAAAATACCTATGGAGGCTTGGGTGACTTTTGAAAAAATATGTGATAAAATTGACAAGGTTAGCGGATATCAGATTGATAATGATTTGATGAATCTTGATCCTAAACATTTTTTACCACATCCAAGACGATATCTTTAATATTGAGAAACCAATAATGTAGCTAAAAGGATTGCAAGATTGTTAAGGAAGATTTATAATTGATTCTAAATGTGATATCCAAGCTTGGTCCTAAGTATTTAGTACTTGTTTCCATCTTTCATACCCATCAACTATTTGCAGGAGTTACATATGTCAATCCTAGTTTTGATAAATTTTCAAATATTTTAATCCAAGAGGAAGAAAAGTTAGTTCAAATGGCTCTCATAAAGTCTTTTAAACCCCCAAAATTGGTGATTAGTAAGCCTAAGGTACATAAAGAATTAAGTGCTCTTGAAAAGAAATAAAATAAGAAAAAGAACAAGCTACACAAATATTTTGAATCCTCTGCCTCTCAAGGAGAATCATCTAAGAAGGAGAAGATAAAGCATGCATATTGCAATAAATCAGGGCATGATGAGCATCAATGTTATTTGAAATAGCTTGATGAGTTAAGGAATCTTCTTAAGAAGAATCATATCGATTTATTCCCAACAATTTCAAGGGTTCATCTTCTTTTTCATCATAAAATTTGGAGAGATAAAAGGGGAATCACTTGTTGCAATTACAAATATTGAATTAGAGAAGTGGATACTTGATTTTGGAGCTTGACATCATATGGTGTCATCATTGAGTATGTTCTCCTAATTTGAGAATTTTTTAGCACCACAAATGGTAATGGCTAACAAAACATATATGTGTGTTTGTGAAAAATGATATATTGATATGGATGACAAATCATTTAGTGATGTCCTTTTTGTTCCTTCATTGTCAACCAATATCCTTTCTATCTATTAAATCACACATGGTGGAGTAGGTGTTGAAAATTGAGGTGTTTATGTAGCTTAATACTTTGTAAAACTTTTTGATTGCTAATCTAAATATGTATTCTTTGTTACAGATTCTTTGTGGTTGATTATCTGATTAATTCATTTCATCATTTGTAGAATGAAGACAAAAGGTTGTAGAAGAATTAGACAGAATATTAGATGATACACAACATATATCGTGGAGAAACCCTTTTGGGAAAAAACTCCACCAAGAATCAATGTATTATTTAATCTTAGAATAAGATTACAATAATTCCAATCCCTGCTTGAGATGCTTCTTTTCCCTTCAACAAATCTTCTTCACAACCTGCAATAAAACTGATACAAACTCTCTTCAACTTGCTTGAGATAAGTAGGCAATAATCAACCTTGTAAACTCCAAAGAGTTACAATTACAAAGCTCAAAGCTTATCACCAAAAACCTACGCCTATCTCATGCAAGTAAAGTTCTACCATGAAGAACAATGTCAAATCAACTCTTTCATCCATTTGGGCATCCCAAACTAAAGTCATAACTCAACCTTTATTCCAAAGATATCTTCAAAGCTTATCATCAAAGTAGGCGCCCAAGAATGGGCCCACTTAACTCAACCTTCTGAAATATCTTAACATGCAAAAGTGTTAACTCCAAGAAGCCAACTTGGGTGCCCAAGGTGGGTCCAAGTCATTCTCTATTAACTGAAACATATCTCTCCACCATTCATGGAAGAATGATCATCCCCTATTAACTGAAAGTAGTCATCTGCTATCTATCATGCAACTCAAGTCAATAATCATGCATTCCAAGTTAATTGAAGTCAACTAGCATTCAACTAACTGAAGATAATTGAACCATAACTGAACTGAACTAAACTAAACTGAATTGAACTAAACTAAATTGAACTAAACTGAACTGATAGTGAACTGAACTGAACTTCATGAATGTAAACATCAATCCTAACTTCTAGGATCTTTACATGTATTACAAAAGTGTTATCTTTTTCTCCAAAAAGTTAACTTAACTCAAGGTGGGTTCCACCTTCCATGTGGGCACCCCATGTGCTCCTATTATTTAGGAACTCATCTTGGACGCCCTCACATGCTCCTATCATTTAGAATTAATTACAAATGTCAATTAACATGATTATTTCATTCAAAATTAATCTCTTTCTAATCCTAGTGTTTGATAACGCTTTCCAAGGACTTAGGAGATACATGAAATAAATAATGTTTAGGATTGCAATTAAATGGCATCCTATTTCCAACAGTAGGAAAGAGTGTTGAGCTCACACCATATTCTATCATCATTTGGGATTCACACAAGAGAGATATAGTTGCACTTGGGGAGGTTGATCAACAGTCTCATTCTACACCTTCTCACATATTCCTCCTATTGTTCCTTTGATTGAAGTACATAATAAGGTATCTAGTGTGGACACCTTTGAGAATATTTAGTATGATCATCTAAATATTGGTGTTCATTCATCTATCAAATTTTTAGACACGTGTTGATATTCCATCTCCTTCCTCTACTATTTTTTTTTTTATATTAGTGTTTCTTATGATCATACTAGTGTTTCTACATCCATGGCTTCTAATGATTTAGTGTAGTATGTATTCATTGTCTTCCATATACAACTACTTGGGATAATTACTTGATAGACATTATAGGTTTATTTTTTGAGTCCTATCTTTTATACTTAGAGGACACTATTGAGGATTTTCATCTCCTCTTTAATATTACTTCTTATGGAGTTGCATCATCTTACTTAGATGTTTTGGGGGAGTATTTAGACCCTCTTGTTCCTTGTCTATCTCATTATTTGTCATAGTTTTGCATTTGTTTGGAGATCTTTGAGAAAAATTTGGAGGAACCACTTTCATCTTTGGATCATGCTCTACATTCATCT
>VDFB02070956.1:0-13452 GCA_007258455.2 Sequoia sempervirens | reverse complement strand
CTTATATTATGCCCATTTGGTCTTATATCCAAGTTTTTTTCCACTAGGAGGTGTCATTTACATGCACACTCTCCCTTAATTCCATCACATTAAGGCCAATCATTGCACAAAGGTTCGATATGTGATGGTTAAGATTCCAGTCTATTCCTTCTTGATCATAGTATACCACTTAATAATCAAAAGAACAAAATTTGGAGCTTTTTTTAATGATGGAATACTTTCCCTTGAGTAAAATTACCATGAACTTCATAGTCCTTTATTGCTGAAAATATGAGTCTTTTGCAAAGAGTAAACAACTTTGGTTATGATATAATAAACTAGGACTTTCACTAGCACCCAAATGAAAAACCTTCTAATAATTTCCTCAACAATAATGATTCTTTTGTAGCTACTTTTGTAGTCATCCTATGATTAAAGGGTTGTAGAAGGTAGAATTTTGATTATTACTCCATTCATGTGATAACATCTACATTATATTTTGAAGACATATCATGAAGTACATTTTCCTATTAATAGGTTCACCATAATAGTTAGTAACATAATGGTAAAAAAAAGTTTATTCTTGGTGTAGGAAAAACAAAGACTGTGATTAATTATATGCATTTTTTATTTGCTAATAAGCATATAGCATTCCACATAAATCTAGAATATAGTCAATGTGATAATTTGATGATCATTAGTAAGGAGATCATATGATATTTTCATGAACATAAGTATGAATAATTTTTCATGACTCTTTTAAGGAAAAATTAGTCAAGCTTCTAAACATATATTAATGATCCATAAAAAAATTAAGTAGTGGTTGAGTTATCATTTGGATTTATCGCTTGAATGCTTTGCTGAAGCCGTGGCCATCCACTACCACGTTAGATTTTATACCCAAGAGAATATTTTATTTAGTGCGTGGGCTCCGTAGATTCTGGAAATATTTAACAATTTGGCCCATTTGGTACGATTATCGTGATTCTTCTCTTGGAAGCTATTATTGGAAGTGCAATGGAAGCGAGTTCGTTTGTCTTGGGATTTTCATTCATGATCAATGTTAATGCGGGCGTGATTAAAGTCAAAGCAATCATCATTGTGTATGATTTTGAGTGTTTATGGTCGAGAGTGGTGCCCTGGGCTGGAAATAATGTGGTTTGGACGCTATTTTGAAATCTTGATTGAGGAAGTGCCGCCGGACTCCTTCTGTGGATGACCTATATTAAATACCTACCACTATATCCACTTGTTACTTTGAAGGTATGCATCTAGATTGTCTCCCAATACAATGTTGTACATAATTTAGAACGTGAAGTAGAGGTAATTCTTCTTAGACCTAACTTTCTATATATATATATTTTTTAGCTCTCTCAACATTGTGTGGAGAGAGGATTTTTGCATCACTTTACTTGTCTATGGTGTCAATATAATAAGTCATTAGTACAAATCTAGCTAAGTGATTATTTATTCCATTCCCTTGGATTTGCATGGATAGAAAGCTTTAATTATCTCATAATGAAAATTAAAACTACATAAATATAAGGGTTCTTTGAATCCCATTAATTTCATAAGCCTTGTATAATCAATCCAAAACAAGCATTAGAAGATCATAAACTTTTTATTAAGAAAAAAAAAAATTCTTGTAATGAAAATCATTATTAATAATGACAATCATAAGAGTGTCCTTGAGATAGGGAATATAGTATTTATAAGCATGATCCATAATCTTCATATCTATTCAAAAAGAAACAAGGATCAAATGATAAAAATAAATATTACAACTATTAAAGCTTAAACAATAAAAGATAATATTAAAGAATGGAAACACCAAATCTTTTTGGGTTGCTTACCCAAATACTACCTTAGCTGAAAAGTAATTTTTGTGGCCCAATACTATATGATTTTGTAACCATAGGAGTGTATAATTATATTTATCTTAGGGTTAAAGTGAAATATTTATACTAACGTATACCCACATTCTAAAAAAGGTTGAAATCTAAAATCAATTGTCATGTCCAAACAGGTATATAATGGCCCACCATTAAAAAGGACATAGAATAATTCAAGAGTGATATGGACCCTAACATATAATAATATTTAATTAGGAGGACATCTTAACTATAGTAAAAATATGCATTTGGTTTATTAAAACAAGAAACTTATTTATTTGCTATAAAACCATGACCCCAAAAAAGAAATGATCTCTAGAAGAAGCTTTAGTAAGTTTATTTTAGTGCAAACATGAGGGTATACTTTCAAACTATAAAACCTATTCATTTTTCTTATAAAAAATAACCCTACCTATTCAAGCAATAATAAGGAATGGATGGAACATATGGTTTTAGGAAAGGGAACACAACCCACTTTTTGTATTTTATTTTAGGTCATCCTTGAGGATGGAATTTAAATTCTCATTTTTATATTTAATATTTTTTTACCATAAATCATCTATGAATGGTATTGAATCATTATAAACATGTTCAATGGTTCCAATGGTGCAATTAACATACTATTTTTTTGAGCCCTAAATTGATTCAAGATTCTAATGCTTGTTCTCCTAGTTAAATTTTTCCCATCTATAAAGTTTTAATTCATTTGACAATGCTGTAAAAAAGATAAAATGAAATTTCTAAGGTGATATTTTTCATTCCATCTTAGACACCCTTAGAAAAAATTATTGTATAGTCTCACCTCTATAGCAATCATCTTGGCCAAATGGTTTACCAATAATCAACCTCATCCCTTTGATTATTAATAAATATAGATAGGAATTTCATTTTAATGTAATTTGATCACCTCTACAATAACAATACAAGAATTTAAAACAAAGTAAAATTTAATTCATGTATGCATCAATTGAAGAAGGAGAAATAGTGGCATGATCACTCAATGTAGAGAGTTGTTAAATAAACAATGAACTAAAGTAAAATGTTTCCTCTTATTTGAAATTATGAGTGATTAGAACATGCGAAGATGAATGAGGCTAAAATTTATCTTCAAAAAGTTGATATATTTCTTATGTGTGAGACTCAAATTGAATACTATTCAATGCATTTTATTCTCATTGTGGAAAAGCTCTTTATAGAGAAGATTTGATAAAAGACATTTTCTCAACCTAAAATGCTCAACAAATTTCAGTTTGAAGGATTTATAATATATTATATTTATTTAGTTAGATGATGGGGATTTCTTGATTTTACCCATTAATATGGATGAAGGTGGAGGAAGAATGCTTGAGAAGTTCAACTTCATAATTGTCAATTATGAGTCCCAAGACATTTTTTACCAAATATTCTCCCATATTTTTGAAGCTTTGGAACTTCTCTTGAGATTAGAAATAGGATATGAAATTGAGAAGGATGTTGATAAGATAATTGGATTTTGGATGGTATTGATGGCCATAACAATGCACCGCAAATATTAAAGGATAGTCAACCCCTCCAAAAAAAATCTCATGAAGAAAAATGTAAAAGCATAGATGGAGTTGATTTAATCTCATAAATAATATTTGGAAGAATGTCTAACTATTAGTAATGGACCTTAGATGTTGAATACTTTTTGTTTCATTTGAGACTAGGACTTGTAATGGATCCAACATTGTGTTTGGTTCACTATGAATTTGAATTTAACGCTTCATGCTACTTAATTTTTGGTCAAGATGAAGTATCAAGTGGTTATCAATTATGATTATCGAAGGGATTCGTTAACATCATTAAGAAATCTAGCTAAGTCCAACGATATTGGAAAAGCCAATAAAAAATTTATGATCAACTCATTCGTTTCTATGATATCCAATTCACATCCCTAGCCGAATTGAGAAATTTATATTTCCTTTTACATGACTTAAAAAAATGAAGTCTTGAATGTTAAATCAAATTATAAGATTTGACTGAGATTGGATTCTATATCATAATATTTTGGCCTTCCAATGTAGTATTTGGTTTCAATATATCCCTTAGAATCAATCATTGAAACCAATTTAATTTATTTCCATTTCACATCTAAACATGATAAAATTGATATCACACACAATTTCCCTACAATTTAACTTTGGTGCATAGACATGGCAAAAGATATTTTTGATAAAATGTCTCATTTACAAATGAAATATTTGAAAAACATGTTTTAATATAGATTGGATGTATGACCAGAGCACATGAATTATTTAAGAGGTTGGAAATGGGGATTGGAGATATGGCCTTCCTATTGTGGTAATGATCTATTTACAATGGTGAATAGATGAATTTGTTGACCCCAAAAAATAAAGAGCAAGATCATGTCATATGTCCTTTTCAAAAGTGGAACTTGAATTTTCAAAATAAAATTAGGCTGATAAATTGTTGTATATTTTTGAGATGTCAAATTTAGAAGGGGAATGAACAAGATAAAACTTATTCAAGGACAAAAGTACTTGGGTTAGTAAAGTGAAGAATGATAAGATGTATATAGGAGAGCACTATTTATAAAGTGTCTTAATGATTAGATCGATAAATTGATATAAGATACAAAACTTTAAATATGTTTATAGGTGATTTTAATTTTTTGAATTTTAATAATTATAATCATTTTTTTTTAATGGCTAAAAGTATATTTTATTTTATTTTGTTCATAAACTAGGTAAAAATGCTAGTATTCATTTTCATATTTACAATTATAAGAAGGAAAGAAAAAAAATTAAGAGAAATTTTTAACTATTTTCATTTAACATGTTCCACTACTCCCTGACAACTGTCTTACACAACACTATTACCACTTGTTGGTACCTAAAACTCTATTCATAGGAAAAATTCAAATTATTTATAAGGAATAATAATTTCTCTTATGTGCTCCCTTTTTCAATCCAATCAAATTAAAAGTTACTCTAAATGAGATTGATTTAGATGTATAAATGATGATCTTAAGTAATAAACAACCAAAACATGGGGAAACCCTTCCGAGTAAAAAGCTCCATAAAGCATCATTTTATTATAAACCACTTATAAAATGGTCTATTAAAACAAAGACAAACCTATGGAACCATTTATCCTTACTTCCACATGGTCAATAATACTTTATGTGCATAGTCATAGAACTCACTATTAATCTCCAAATTTCAATACACCTCAATAAGAGAGAACCTCCTTAAATATAGGAGAATGATTGAACAATATACAAATGGCCATTAGTTACACCTAATCAAAATTGCCATTTAGAAATACTCAATAATCTAATAATTATTTTTAATGGTATATGCTTAATAAAAAACATAATATATGATTTATAATATTATATTAGAACAATGTATAAATATTATAAGGGTATGACCCCTAATAACATTATGTTCTAACAATGGGTATCATACAACTTTCAATTCTATCGTTCCATCATCTATTTATTTTGTATTTATTTTATGTGCCCTCATTAAAAATGGTTCCCCAATTTAAGTTGGGGTCTATGCCATGTGTATTTTGTATTATGACATGTATGAATATCTAATGTCATGTAATATGCATAAGAGAATTTATAAAATTGTAAGATTTAAGAGATTCCATGAAAGCATTATGACATGCATAAGAGCTTTAAGAGGGAGGTTATAGACTGGACTATACATATTGACCAACTTATGACAAATGTTATGACACATCCTAAAGCATCTTATGTCTAAGATAATGAGCCCAAAATGGAGCACCCAAATTTGGTGGGATAATATGATGTATTGGAAATATTGTTATGCTTGGTATTCAACCCATCATGGATTTTAGGCATTATATTTTACATGGATATGGTCATCTAATATAGCATGTGTATTTCTCTAATAGTTTTGCAAAACCAAGTGCAGTTTATGTTTGCAATTTCTCTACATCAGGGAAAACTTTAAGAAACCCCCACCCCCCTCGAAGAAGCTGTAAAATCTTGGCAAATCTTTCATACTTCCCTAAAAAAATATTAATTTTAGAGGCGAATTTTTTCATTTTTCGTGAAAAAAAAATAATCCCATTGGCGAATCTTTTGTAATCGCTAGAAGTCTGTGGAAAATCCTAGTGAATTACAAATTTTTTAAAACCACTAAAATATTTTCATTGGTAATTAAAATCTATTTCAAACCAATAAAATATTTCCATTGGCGAATTAAACTTGTATTCAAACTAGAAAAAAATAATTTTCTTGGCGATTTTTTTTTTCAAACAAAAAAATAAAATTCATTGGTGAATTAAACCTATTTTCAAATGATTAAGAAAAAAATAGTGGCAAGTTAAACATAATATCAAACTAATAAAAAAATTCATTGGCCAATTAAATTCAGTGGCGAATCCACTATCGTTCGATGAATTTTCAATGGACGGTTGTATTTGCATTCCGGAAGTATATATCTCAAGCACTAGATTTGCGAATGGAAACCTCTGGAATAACACTAGAACCATTAGATGTGGACACATGGCGAGATCAAGGGTCATCATCGTGGTAATTAATCCAACGGGTTGGATTTTGGCGATGAGTGATAGAAGAACTTAAGTGGCAGAAATATGCACGTGCATTAAGTTTGTTTTAAAAGAGGGACCGCCTAGAAAGAACGTAGGACCAAGGCTTAAAAACTTAAGAACATTTTACACAAAGGATGTGGCAAATCAATCTAACCATGACCGTTTGATGAATTTTTGATGGATGGCTTTAGTTGCATTTCGGAAGTATATCTCTCAAGCATTAGATTTGTGAATTGAAACCTCTAGAATAACACTAGAACCGTTAGATGCGGATGCGTGGCAAGATCAAGGGTCATCACCATGGTAATGAACCCGACGGGTTGGATTTTGGCGATGAGTGATAGCATGAAGTTTGTTTTAAAAGAGGGACTGCCTAGGAAGAACGTAGGACCAAGGCTTAAAATTTTAAGAATGTTTTTTTTTTATCAGTGATACTTTTCTATTTTATTAATTATAAAGAAAAAGATACAGATTCTATAAAGTTTGCAACATCCAAAAACTACCAAAAAAGTTGATCGGCGATACTTGTTTATTTTATTAGTTATAAAGAAAAAGATATAGATTCTACAAACTTAGCAACATCCAAAAACTACCAAAAAAGCTTAATAACCAGCTCAAAAACCAGAGTATCAGAACTTCCCTAAACAACTACGTCTTTGTAGCAGAGGCTAAAAACAAAACAGAAAACTACACTTTACGTTAATGATTATTACTCAATCTTCTTCGAAGACTCGCCCATCTCCAACAGCAGTATCTCCTTTAACGGTTATGGCTTCTTCTACAGACACAGTCCCTTTTTTTCGTGCATCTCCTCTCTGGAAACTTCTTTTAGATTTTCTATTGTTTCATCTAATGCCATTAGCTCAGCACATATTTTAAGTGCTTTCCACCCACACTCGGCTCCTTCCCGCCACTGGTCTTTAGTGCGACCCTCTGGCCATCTGATAAAGAGGTGATTTAAATCTGCAAGCTCTGGGCCCCCACCATCCATTCCTTCTATTTTTACCAACCCTACTCTTGGTATCGCCGTTGCAGAATGCTTTCCAGGTCCACTAAAAAATCTTTATGCACCAGATTTTTCATTACTCTCCTCACCTCGTTCACCGGTTCTCCTAAGTCTAAACCCCAAGCCATGACCAACGAATAGATATCCATATTCGTTCTGAATCTATGTGTCAATTTTTTGAATCCATCCCCCAACATTATTTGAACTACTTGCACCACCTGCTCTTCCTTGTAGAGAAATAAACCTCGCAGCCTTTGCACAAACGCTTTACCCACAAAGGGGTCCAGCTTCCTCCGCGATGTCATGGTGAAGCTGGCCTCCATTACTTTTCTGTTTCATTGGCTTCCAACCTATCACCTGCTGCTGAAAGGATACAATCCTATTATCCTTACACTTGAACTCGAAGAAGCATTGAGGGTGATAGGTTAAGGTGAATGTCATTATAACACCTCATTTCGCCAGCCTTCTCCATAAATGCACCTACCACCGTGCTTGTCACCTTTCCTATCTTAATTCACCAAATTCGAGGTTTTGGTACTTTTCCTAACCTTACTACCTTAGTAACTTAGTTGCAAGTCTTTCTTGGTCGTCTTTGTATTCAATGGGTCGAAAGTCTCAAAAAAATTGAAACTTCAGACTTTGGTTCTAAGGTTCCAAATTTTAGCGACCACGTGACATTATGGATTGTCACCTTTCCTATCTTAATTTAGCAAAGTCGAGGTTTTGGTACTTTTACTAACCTTAGTAACTTAAGTCTTAGTTGCAAGTCTTTCTTGGTCGTCTTTGTAGTTGGTGGGTCGGAAGTTTCAAAATTTTTGAAACTTCAGACTTTGGTTCTAAGGTTCCAAATTTTAGCGACCATGCGACATTATGGACCAAGATTGTTCGATGAATTTTTGATGGACGGTTGTAGTTGCATTCTGAAAGTATATTTCTCAAGCACTAAATTTGTGAATGGAAACCTCCGGAATAACACTAGAACCGTTAGATGTGGACACGTGGCTAGATCAAGGGTCATCATTGTGGTAATGAATCTAACGGGTTGGATTTTGGCGATGAACGATAGAAGAACTTAAGTGGCAGAAATATGCACGTGCATTAAAAAAAATTTAAAAGAGGGACTGCCTAGGGAGAACGTAGGACCAATGCTTAAAGACTTAAGAATGTTTTACACAAAGGATGTTGCAAATCAATCTAACCACGACCATTCGATGAATTTTTGATGGACGGTTGTAGGTGCATTCTGCAAGTAAATCTCTAAAGCAGTAGACTTGCGAATTGAAATCTTTGGAATAACACTAGAACCATTAGATGCGGACACGTGGTGAGATTGAGGCTCATTTCTCTCTTTTCAATGACTCGGCGTATTACATTTCATTTAATTGAAATTCTCAATCTTTTTGAGAACGTGTGGTAGTTGTACTACTCATGGCGATTAATTCCATATGAACAACATGGCGAGATCAAGGCTCATTTCGCTCTTTTCAATGACTCGGCGTATTACATTTCATTTAATTGAAATTCTCAATCTTTTTGAAGAACGTGTGGTAGTCGTACTGCTGGCGGCGATTAATGCCATATGAACATCTCAAGCAATTGATTGGACAACTCATGAGTTGTAGCTTTAATGAAACAAGATTTGTAAAGATTTCAAATTTTCATAATTCATATCGTTCGAGTGACATTGGAGTCTGGCGATTTTGATAGCTTGTCACTTGTCAATTTGAGGTACAATTTTTGACTTTTTGTGCAGCCAGATGTCAATCAAATTAAACATTTTAATTGTACATGTAAGGCTTAAGTTACTGTTACACAAATCGATTAAGCTGGTTTTTTGGTTTACGCGAGCCACGAATTGCCATTATGAATCATGATTATATGGTATACATGACAGGTGTGAGGTGTACATAGGAACCAGGCTGGTAGTGGCACTATTAGCGGCAGAAATAACTAAATAAGGATAGTGACTAGTGAGCACAACTAAAATCATTCGTTGAAGGCTAAAGGCCTCACAATTGAGTGCAATGTTCGAATTGTCATAAGGGTTTTCATTTTGTAGGGTTAATAAGGATTCAAGAAGAAGATCATGTGGCATTATTGGGGATACTCTAAATTCTCTTTCCTACAGTTATGTAGTCACAGAGTCAACAACCAATTTTGTTCAGGCTTCAAGTTCAGAATGGGTGGAATCGGAAAGAAGTTGATTTGGTTCACCTGACTTCTCAGACAGGTTTTGAACCAGGATGAGGAGCTCTGATGGAGATAAGTGTTATCCCAGTGCATGGAAGCTGCAAGTAGAAGATGGGAGCAATTTTACTACCCATCATCATCTGCATGATTGCCCAGGCAATTCCCATGCATTTATTTTCAATGCCCATCTTCTGCATGGGAGCAGTTTTACTACCCCTCATCGTCTGCATGGTTGGCCAGGAGAGTCTCTTGCATTTATTTTAAGACACCATGGCCTACCAAGCAAGCCCCATGCTTTTATTTTTAGTGCTCATCTTCTACATGGGAGAAATTTTACAACCCCTCATCTTCTGCATGAGTCCAGTTCTGAAAGGGACTAAGTACATTTTGTTTCTTCACAACTCCTAGTTCCCCAACATCATTCCCTAGGCAAGCCCCATGCGTTTATTTTCAGAGCCCATGGCTGACCCAGAAAGTCCCATGTGTTTATTTTCAGAGCTCATGGTTGACTCGGCAAGTCCCATAATCGATTTATTTTCAGACACACATGTAATGATGTATCACATTTACGTTTTCACCAACGATCCAGCAGAAGCTTGGCGCTTGCGCCTAAATTTCTATTTGTACTATGTAATAATGTGACATTTTCATTCAGTTGCAATAAAATAAATGGTTGTGCTATTAAAAAGCAATTGATGAAATCATAGCAATTGTGTTATTAAAAAGCACAGAAAAGCAATTGATGAATCTATTCATATCAAATTTTTTTCCTTTAAGAAATTATCTATTTATGAAATAATTGCATGCAGATTTAAAACTTAAAAGTAAAACATAAAGCAATACAAATACTAAAGTTAAGTACTCGAATCGATTAAGTTGGTTTTTTGGTTTGCGCGAATTGTGATTATCACTATAGTAACCCAACCTCACACGTGACTTGTGTGAGGTGTACACAAGGACCAAGCTGATAGTGGCACTATTTGCGGCACTATTGGAAACTTGGCCCATAAATAAGGATTGTGAGCACAACCAAAATAATTCGTTGAAGGCTAAAGGCTATACTATTGACTCTCGAGTGCAATGTTTGAATTGTCATAAGGGTTTTCATTTTGTAGGGTTAATAAGGATTTAGGAAGAAGATGCTCTGGTATTATTGGGGATACTCTAAATTCTCCTTCCTACAGTTATGTAGTTACAAAGTAAAAGACCAATTTCCTTCAAGTTCAAAATGGGTGGAATTGGAAAGAATTTGATTTGGTTGACCAGACTTCTCAAACAGGTTTTGAGCCAGGATGGGGAGCTCTGATGGAGATAAGTGCTCTCCAAGTGCATGGAAGTAGCAAGTAGAAGATGTGAGTAGTTTTACAAGCCCTCATCCTCTGCATGACTCTAATTTTCAAAGGGGATAAGTACTTTTTGTATCTTTAACAGCTCCAATTTCCCCCTGTTTGATTTGCCCCCCTTTCCCCATGCATATTTTTTAGAAACCATGATTGGCGGTGGCCCCCCTCCATGCATTTATTTTCAGACGATAGAGAGTCAGGACTCAGAGACCATGGCAAAAGCTTGGCGCTTGCGCATACATTTGTATTTGCACTATGTAATAATGTGAAATTGACAATTTTCATTCAGTTGTAATAAAAATAAATGGTTGTGCTATTCATGTGATTATGTGGCATTGTAATTCCTTTTATTAAGTCCTTTGCAATGTTAAGTGTTACTGTGCTATTAATGGTTGTGCTTTTAATGTGACATTGTAATTCATTTTATAAAGGCGTTGATGTGAATGCTAGCGCATTAAAGGTTGAAAAAAACTTTAAAACACATGTTTACTATTTATAATATATATCATAAATTACTCAGCCGTTCGATGAACATTTGATGTATGGTTGTAGTTGCATTCTGGAATGAAATGCACGAAGCACTAGGGTTGTGAACCTGAATGTCCATAATCACCCTATAACTGTTAGATTTACAAAGATCAACGCTTTAGATTCTTTAGAATTTGTTGTCAATACAGGACTGAAAAAATCACTTTCAGTTTATACTGCTAAGTTATTTTATTTTTAAGTGAGAGGGTCAGCACACGGGGAGATTTCAGTCTTCAGTTTGCTCATTGCAGCGCACTGCAACACCACCCTGTTTTGGGTTCCACAGTTCCACTTCCAACAAAGCCATTCCAAAAACCCAGTTTCCACGACTGTCGGCATTAATCTTTCCAAGAATCAAAAGTCAGGTAAGTGAAAGAATTCATGTGGCTACGTTTCATCGTTTGATGTTTCTTAAAATCTTATTTTGTCAAACTTTGAAGTTTTGGTTTAGGGCTAAGAGACTTAAGAATTAAGAAAAATTAAGGACTGATAGGGAATTCACAGTTTCACATTGTATAAGCATGTCTACTAGTAGTACCACTAGAGCAATGTCAGATAAAAAAATACATTATGCAAAATTGCTTAAAACCCCAGGTTTCACTGATGAATACCATGATATTTATGATCCTGAAACCTATGGTAGGCGTACCTCAGAACTTATATTTTCATCTAAAAATAAGGCCTCAAAGAAAATGCAAGTTAATAGTATCAGTGCACCGTGGGTAACTGGATTAGGATGATGTTACATGAGGTTTTCCCTTGCCCTGAATTTATCATGGTCTGTGCCCAAAAGTTATGATGATAACAAAAGAGCAATTTTTAATAAAGATAGCAGAGAAGAATTGTTATCCATTAATGCAGAAGAACTTGGAAAAGTGTTGGGGTTTACAACCGAAGAATTTGGAAATGTCCACATTGACCTGGGTAAAAGCAAGAAGTTGGGTACACGAAGAGGGGAAATTTTGGGTAAAACAAAAAGTTCCATAGGAAATGTGTACATGTTATGGATCGGGTACCCGAGCCTAGATCCGAACATGTACGCGTTCAGACTCGGGTACGCGAACCTAAAACGCGTATGCGTTTTCCAAAAGTATTTATTTTTTTAAATAAACAACTATATTTCATTTTTCACCATTCTAATCTGCGTCTAAGAAGAACAAAGGAGAGCGTGTACGTGTTTTAAAGGCCTTCAATGAACAAAACTTTGACTGCCACCTCCTCCCATCGACACAACTGACCTTGTTGACCTCCAAGTTGGTTGAATTCTTCATTTTTTTTTGCTTTATATCCTTTTTTTTGTTTTGTAATTAGTATTCAGTTTTTGTTTGTTTACTATGTTTTAGTTGAATGTTTTATAGTTTTTAATTGCATTTAAAAAACCAAAAACGTCAACGAAACAAAGAAATTTAAATTGTAAATTGAAAACCATAAAAACTAAACCTAAATTGGACACATTTAACTTAGAAATTTCAAAACCCTAGAAACCCTAGGTTACAAAATTTACATAGGTCCCTAAAAACTAATTTACATAGGTTAATCCTTGGACCTAAACCCTAAAACGTAAACCTAAAACCCTATTTACCCTAATTTATGTAAACCTAAAACCCTAAATTAGGGCTCCTCAAGGAGGTTTAGATTACATTTTATATTTGACATAACCTTCTTTGTATGATTTTTACTCTCACTCATGGTTCTTAGTTTATTTAGGGTAGAAGTGATGAAAAGTTCAATATTAGGGGCATGTGATATAATATAAGAGGTAAAATAAGGATGTGTAGTAAGATTTGATGACATAACATGTAGGGAGGGATCACAAATTATAGTCCATAGGTTAGGTACACTTTGGTATGTTGTTGGTGATCCACACAACTACCAATGAAATTCATAATTGACTAATAAAGGAGGTACAAACAATCAATGCATAGATCTATATATTAACCAA
>VDFB02070955.1:0-11643 GCA_007258455.2 Sequoia sempervirens | reverse complement strand
TTTTTTGAGAAAACTAAAGAAGGGATTAGGCAAGTATAATGGTAAACTAGCTTTCAAATGTTTTAAATGTGGAAGAATTGGTCATTATGCATCTAAATATCCTTTGGAGAAAATGAAAATAATAGAAATGGTTTCAAATGGAATAACTTCAAGAGGAACCTTCTGTCCAAACAAGACTACAACTCCTTAGAAGAAGTAGATCACTATTCATCAGATGATGATAAAAGAGAATCCCTATTCATGGCTACAGTGATCTTTGATGGTTCAAACAAGACAATGGATAAAGAAGAAGATGAAGTTGATTTTGAAGTTGAACGTATTTATGCTCTTGAAGACCTAGAATGTGCAAGGAAAGAGAAAAAAGAACAAAAATTCCTAATTGAAGCTAATAAAAATGAATGCACAAATCTTGAGAAAGGAATCCTTTTACTCAAAAAGGAATTAGGGAAAGCAAAGTCTATAAATCTAAAAGAATTAGATCTAATTCTAATAAGACCTCAAGAAATATATTTCCAACAAGAAGTTTCTCCAAAAATAGGTTCAATAATGGATTTTTTGGTTAATGTTTCATCTAAAATAAGCATGGTCATAAGGCTATGGGTTACAAATCTGAAATGAATAAAATAAATTTTGTAAGGAAGAAACTCTATAGCTTCACTAGTGGATATCAATGTGATATGCCAAATTTGCAACAATGTTGGACCTACAAAAAAATATTGCAGTAGATTAGAAAAATAAATAAATTAGAAGGTAGATTTTATTGAGTAAGTCAAGGAAAATGACTCAAACAATGAGGCTGAAAACTGAATGGTTGTCCAAACAAAATTTCATGCTTAAGGTTAAATAAATATTTGGGTAATAGAAAGTGGATGTTCAAGTTGCATGATAGGTGACAAAATAAAATTCATCAATCGTGTTAAGTTTAATGGTGGATTAGTCAAGTTTGGAGACAATTCATCTACAAAGATTTATGGAAAGGGAACCATAAGTATTGATAGAAGGATGTTCTTTATGTTGAATGTCTCAAGCACAATATTCTAAATGTAATTTAGATGTGCAACAAAGGGTACAATCTTGTATTCCATGATCAAGGGCATGAAATTAGAAGAGAAAGCTTTGTTAATTTAGTGGCAAAAGGATCTAGGAAAAAAAACAACTTGTACAACCTAATGGGTGTTAATGGAAGAAGATTTCTTCTAGGATAGACAAACGAATGCTAGCTACGGTACAAGAGGGTAGAACAAATTAACTTTGATAACCTTGTGAAGATTGGCTCGATGCAAGTAGTAAGAGATACGACAAAGACTATCAAGCCTACAAGAACCTTGTGTAAAGAGTGCTAGATTGAGAAGAAGACGAGGATAAAATTCAAGACCAAGGAGTATTCTTCTACAAGGCCACTAGAATTAATTCATTGTGATTTGTCTAAGCATACTAGGACAAAGATTCTCCAAGGTGAAAGGTATTTTATTTTCCTCATTGATGATTTCTCTAGGATGACATGGGATAAATTCTTAAAACAAAAATCATAATATCTTGATAGCAGGTTCAATATTTTTAGGTCAATGGTTTAAAATGAAACGAATGGTAGAATCAAGTGCTATAATAAAATACTAAGGAAGATAGTTGAGAGTGAAAATATTAGGGTTGATGAAGAGTCACATAAAATCACAAATGAGCAAGAAGACTATTGGTCAAATGAACCTTGCTACTTAGAAGAAGAAGAAGAAATTGAAGAAAATGAAGAAGCATAAGAGAAAATAACCATGAATCCTACCATGTATGTTCAAAATAATCACTTAGAAGATTAGATAATTAGTGATAAGGATGTGGGAGTGAAGACTAAAGGAATATTTGTAAGAATAAATGAATAGGTAAATTTCTCTTTACTGTCAAGAATAGAACCTAAGACTTTTGTTGATGGAGGGCACATAATCTATCGAGAGGAGGGGTGAATCAAAAGATCAAATCGATTTACAACTCTTAACTTCAAAACAAATATCAGATCATATAAATTTAATATTCAATACTACTAAACAATTTAAATGAACACACATTTAGATAATTAAACACCAAATATACGTGGAAACCCAAGATGGGAAAAACCATGAGCTAAGAATAACTGCTTAGATGTATTATCCAAATCCAACCTCACAAAGTAAGAATATAACAATTGAATTTTATAATATGAAGTAGGAAACTACCTATTGAAGAAACAATTTCACTAATGTATTTGTAGGCCCCAACCTATTGGAGACACCAATCCCCAATGCGATTAACTGAGCACCAACTTTGCAAGTAGAATACCAGTCCTACTAGATTACATAGATAAAGCTTGTAGATCTTCAATGCTATTGAACACACCTCATACATGTGTAAAATTTGGTTCAAGCACTCTTCCACACTTCATATGATCTTTTTTCCGAAAAACTATCCTAGTAGAGAAATAAAAGCCTTCTCTTATGGTTTGTAGCATTGTGATTTTCAATTCAAATTTTTATAGGTTTTCCTTTTTTCCTAATTGGAAGATCATATTTTTTGGGGTTTTGGATTTTTCTATTTACATATGTGAAGGAATAAATCTAGTGGCCAATTGAAAGCAAGCAATGTATGTGTCTTTGTTATTCGTTGGGAGTTTATTTCTAGGGATTTTTGGTGGGAACATATGGAGGCATCCATTTGTTTCATGCTTTAGAGCAAGGAAAGAAGGACATAAAAATGGGACTCATGTGCTGTCTTTGTTGTATTCAATGCCTTATCTCATATTTTGGTCACTAGTATGTTGTGATGGTTTAGAAAATAAAAAAATAGCTTTACTTTTACCATTATTATTTCGTTCTTCCACCCCTATTTATGCTGGTTTGACAAGATAATGCACTTAATGAAACTTAGATTCAATTGATATATTTGGAATTTATCGCAATATCAACTAATGAAATGATGTGCTTTATGGAACTTCAATTCATTTAAAATCTTTGGCGTTTATTACAATATTAACTAATGAAATGTGTCATGTGTTTCAAATTTTCGTAAAGTTGTTGGATCTAGTGATATATCTGCATTGATAGGGTTATGATGAGAAACTTCCATGGTACAAAGGAAAGCTACAAACTATGTAATTCTCTTGGCAGTTCTATTAATTTTTTTAGTATCTATGGTCTATTTTGTGTTCACTAGCTATTAAATTATCTGATGAATTAATGCATTTTCCACCCACTATTCAATATGGTTTGACAAGATAGTGCACTTTACGAAACTTGATTCATTTGAAATATTTTGTATTGTATTTAATTGTAGACCTATGGAAGCCCATGAGATCCTTCCAAATTTGCATTGCATTTCACTTTTGTAAGGTAATGTAAACCAAATGACTAAATGGTACATGTTGAGGCCCATGAAAAATATTAATGAAATTAAATATTGTGGAACATGGTTATCCTTCAATAAAAGATATATAAACATGTCACCTTTTAGATTTGACCTAAAGTTTTGATCCACTACCTTTGGTCTAGGTTTAAGTTCTTCTTGGAACCAATTATTCATTTATAGAGATATCCTATTTATTTAGATTCAATTTAGTTTTTTTTGGCATCTACTTAAAAAATTATTTACTACTGCTTTAACAAATTTATAGGGCTTAGGAAAATTTTCCACTACTTAAAAGGAAAAGTAGATTTAATCTATTATGGGAATGCATTATTTCTAAAGACATATCATTGTTACATTAATAAACATATTCATTAATGTGGTGTGGAATTTTAAATGTCATTATTATGAATCATATGAAAATCATCTAGTGCACTTTGTTGGTCACTCTATTGGTGTCCAAGTAACTAGAATCCTACAAAAAAATACTGATAAGGAACTAATGTCTTTGAGTGATCAATGTGCATATTAGGAATTGGTTGGAAATGTGCTAGGCCAAAAAATTAAAATCATTTCCTGATGTTTATCTATTTAATATTTAATATTTTTTATTTTCTTCAAAATTATTTTGGCTATGGCTATTTTGGATCATAGCATTAATGAGTTTGGTATTGTTTTCTTAAGTCATAGTTAGAGCACATGTGTGTTCTAGCTAGGGCTATGTTTGGGTTTAACATTTTAAGAACAACTCACATGGATTATTTTTGTTTTGCATACGTACCTAGTAAAAATTGTGGGAGTGGCAAGCTTAAATGTAGCAAGTAAATGCTTATTTGTTTTATTTTCTTACAGTTATTGAAGGATTTTCAAGAGGAAAATATAGAGCAGTGATGACAGCTAGGGTTTTAGTTTTTTATTTAGCTGGCATCTCTCAGTTTTCTTCTCGTTGTTTCATCCTTAACATTTTAACTTTATATTTTTGCATCTTATCTACAATGGCGTTTGTTTCTCTATTTATTTTTTTATAGATTTAGAACTTCAATGGAAGCACAATGATGTTACTCTTCACTTCCTTTGGGTAATACCATCATGTAGCATGTTAATCTTCTTTTTACCTAGTTGAAATTATTTTGTGATAAAGATTATTAACATTTTGGAGAGCTAGAAGCAAGAAGAACAAATCATTGTAGTGGAAGGTAAAGAAAATGTTGTATTATTAATAATATAGTATCCTAAATTGCAATATCCGATATTTAAATTTCTAGTTTGCAATTTTTTTTTGGCAAGTTCTATTAGTAATTTAAAACTAATTTTAAATAGTTAGCATTGTTGGAGTCTTTGTGTTTATTCAAAGACAACTAATTTTAAATAGTTTTCTTGGAGAGTGAATATTATAATCTATGATGTGAACAAACCATGGATAGTGATGCAAATTTGTTACCATCAAATTTTAATACCATTCTCATAATATTTTTTGAAAAATAAAACATCCTTCTTCAAGGCCTTGAAAGAATACAACTAGTAGTGATTTCATAGTCTTGTTTTCCATGCTTCAAGATCTCTCAAATGTTAATACCCTCTACTACTAAATAATCTTGGTCAAGTTAAGAGTGGTAGCATTTTCATGCTTCCATTGAAGTGCTCAAACTATAAAAAAGAGCCATTACCATGGTTCTATAAATGGGAAAAATAGAATCATAAAATTTGAAGAAGGCAATGCTAGTCAAATGAAGAGAAGCTTCTTGGAGAATCATGACCATTTTTTAGGTCTCATCTATCTTTCATGCTTGCTCAGGTACTAAGTCAAGGCCAATCCAAGATTCTTATTGATATTCAATCTTGTTGCAATTTCTTTTCTCCTTGAACATAGATTAGTATCATGGTCCTAAGTCCTTAAGCATAGATTAATAATTGAAGGAAAGGGCTTAGATACAACAAAATACAAAATTCCATCTCCCGAATACAATTTCTCTATCTTTGTAGACCGACCCAAGTATTGGGGGTAATGTCATCTATAGACCTATGAAATCCCATGAAATCCTTCCAAATTGCATTGCATTTCAATTTTTGAAGATAGGGCAAAGAAATTAACTGAATGGTACATCTTGAGGCACATGCAAAAAAAATGAATAAAATCAAATATTGTGCAATAGGCTTATAATCCAGTGAAAGATCTATAAAGTATATTAATTTTCATATTTGCTCTTAGGTTTTGATTCACTACCTCTAGTCTAGGTTTAAATTCTTGGAACCAATTCATTTATATACATATTCTACTTATTTTTTGAATTCGTTTAGATTGCATTTAGTTGTATTAATTTGTTTTCAGATCAAGGTTCATGTGTTCAACATAGCTTTGATTCATTTTACAGTGTAAAAACATGTTTGTTTAATGAAATCAATAAATGTCATAGCATTGCAAAATTTTCATTGTTTTTGACACTTGCTTAAAAGTTTGCTTCCTTTTGCTTTTACAAATTTATAGGCTCAAGAAATTTGTTGTTATCTAGAAGGAAAGATGCATTTAATTTGTTATGATAATGCATTATTTCTAGAGATATATCATTTTTACGTTTACAAATATATTAATTATTGTGGTGTGGAATTTCACAGACCATTATCATCCAATATATTTTGCTGGCCACTCTGCCAGTGTTAAGTAACTATAATTCTACAACAAATACTGGATGAAAAATTAATGAAATACCCATGGACCAACTCATAACTTATTTGCTCATTGATACTGTACACAAAGCAGTGGTAGTTCTTATCTTCATTAATAATGATTATCTTGAAATGCACATAACCGTCACCCTACTTGCCTTAATACCCATTATAATAACAAGGTTCCAATATCATATACATAATTCAAAGTTTCCATTTGGTTTTTGGAGTGGCTGATATCCGTACTTTGATTTTTTTTTGGGAAACTGACATTTATGTTTTCTTTTGGTTTGTTTGTCAAGTGGACATTGCAACTGCTGATCATCAATGTTGGCAAACGCCTCAAATAAATCAACTGAATTTCTATTATTGTTTAGCATACTTTTTGCATTTGACAGAGACTGTAACTGCACGCAGCCCTTGTTTACTTCTGTTTTTACATAGGTGAACATTAACTAAGGAAAATTTTAAGAATATGAAAAAAAATCCTCTGTTGACTGTTAAATCAAATGTACAAGTTGAAATAGTTTAATTTTGAATCACGTGTCAATACTTTGAATATAGATTATAAGTTTACCTGCAAGTCTGACTTCTGGGTTGACTGGGAAAAAAATAATAGAATTTGTATAGCCACCTGTAAACTAGTAAAAGCCAAAACAAACTTCAACAGTTCTAGATGTAGGTATCTGTTAAAGTATTATTTAAACCTAATTTAAAACTATTAAATCCAAGCTTAACCCTTCCAAAACAAATGGCTGTCAATAGGAATAGCAGGACTAAAGTAGTAATAAGATTTATGATTTTGTTTTTTCCAATTATTTTATTAGGGAAAGGTTTAGTTTGACAGGTCTGTCGTTTTGTCTTTATATATTTTTCAATATGTTTTTTCTTAAGATTACACGTAGTATGTTCGATATTTCATTACACAAAACGGGGTGAAAGACGAATATAATTTTGTCTGTTAATGTTGAACTAGCAAATTTTCATAAATCACATGGTCAGACAACGGGCGATTTAGTCTAACATATGCCAAAAACTAGCTATGTACGGACAGGTTTTAATTGTAATTTATAAACCACGTTTGACAGTAATCCAAATGTCATTTTCCAGATTTCAGCTTTAAACGCAAGAGATTACCATGATAACAAATTTTATCATAACTACCGATCAAAACAACTAAAATTAGTGGTTGACGATAAACTATGCCACAATTTTCAGAATTTTATAAAGGAAAGAGCCCAAGTGAAGGACGAAATTTTTTTAGGGCTACACGTGAAATCCTTATTTCAAAGTGAACTACATTTTTTTATTGGAATCCTTTTTAATATATTATATTATAAATTAAGAGTTTTCAAAATAACCACAGTTTCAAATGAATAGTTGAAATATTAAGCATATATTGTAGTTTGTAGAGGAGGCGAATTGAATCACTTTTCTCCTAAACAATTTTCTTTAAGAAGGTTTTACTAGATAGGGGAATGAGAGTTGTCTATCTATTTTGATATTCTTCAACATGTAAGGGAATTAATATATTTTGTTTTGGAAGTAAAGTCATTGTAATAGTTACTTGTTTAAAGTGTATATTCTTAAAAGTTTTGTCACATCAAGATATAGGACTATCTTTTCTACTACATAGTTAGTAATGAAAAGTAGTTTTGATTGAGAAGATAGTTGTATTAATGAGATAAAAGGGATAAAGTAGTATCAATATTCCTCTTAGGAAGGACTATACCCTTAGCTCAAGATGGGCCCTCCAATGGTTGTAGAAATTTTGTAGATGTTAAACATTCTGGAATAACTTTCTTGACTTAAATATAAGTTATAAGTAAACAAGGAAAGTGACAACAATATTTTCAAAAAGAGAGAAATTGTAATAAATATTTTTAGCATTTATATAACTCCATGTTTAATTTTTATAAATGAAATAAATTAGAAGGCCAAAGAAAATTCTAGTAATGTAAGAAATGCACTAAGTTGTATTTCCAAAAAGAGCAACTCTGAAGATTACAAAAAATGGAAAAGAAAGAAAAGACAATGGATTCACTTTTAGTGATCCTAAGCCCAAGGGAAATTCTAGAAAGGATGTTTAAAATTTGATGGGCATTTATCGTGAGCAATGTTGGTAGGGGAAAGCCCCTTCCCAATGACAACCCCTAGTAGATTAAGAACCAAAGGAAGTGCACAATCTTAAGTTGCATATGAGCTTGGAAAACGTTGTTGATTCTAAAATGTCAGCTATGAGGGGAAGATTTCAACTCCCATGACATGTTGACCTTACTAAGAGTCAAAGAGAAAGGACATACCACTTTATAGACAAGGCTAAGACTATAGAACTTAAACAAAAGATCATTTCAACATGTTCTTAGAGGTTGTTGTAGTAGTTGAAGATTTGCTCAATACCCAAGACCACCTACAAAAATAGTGAAAACCTTCCACAATAGATTATACAAGAAATGAGCTTATTTGATAGTATGATCTATGAGATATATAGTACAAAGCATACAATAACCATTCTTATATAGAGAAGGTGAAAAATAGAATTAGACAAGATTATGACATGTGTCTAAATCCTATAAAATGTGACAACTAACTCAACTTATTATTAAATGACCTAGGATAAAGTACTAAATGTCATGATAAGATCTAAGAAGCCACCTAAGACTCTGGAAAGATTCGTCAGACCTCAGTGTAGTGTCTTAAATTATCACCCATGATAATTTCACCTTACATTTTCCCCCCCTTTAAATTATTGGACCTAATTGAGTATTTAATTTCTTAAATTATGCATCCTATGGCCCATTTTTTAATATTTCGAAAGGATTACAACAAAAAACCAATTGTATTTATCTAATACATTGCCCTCTACACTAGTCCTAGAAAATGGGTCCAAGACACTCACACCGTAGGCATGAGTATCCTCTTATTTTCTCTCCAAATTGAAATATGTTAGTTATGGAAATTTAACATTTGAATTTCAATTGTCCAAAGTTGACCATCAAAATCTAATTTTTGGGAAATTGAATAAATTCTCATAGATACCTAGTTATTATAATTTTAAACCTAAGTAAGAATCATTGTAGTAATCCAAGATCCTATCATCATGTCAAAGTTTATATGAGTTTATGTTTGTCCATACATCATTATTTTGTGAAGGCTGAAACTTTTGTAGTTCTCTGAAGAATTCAAGTAAATAAAGAAAGAAAAATGAAGACCTTAAGGTGATGTGCATGACTTCAGTCCTTTAAGGAAGCTATTGAAGGGTGGTGAGTTGTAGCACTTTGTGATTTCATCATTCATTCCTATTAATTATCCATTTATCATTGACATTTTCATTGTGGAAGTAGAAACACTTACATAGGTTTGACTGAGATAAGCCCCTAAATTGCATAACATCTCTTCTCTTTTAGAATGTGTAGGTCTCAAGTTTGAAGAAGATTGAAAAGAGTGTGGAGACAAATTGTTCATTGTTACATTTCAAGACCTACATCTTGTCAAGCTATAGAAACTTAGTTACAAAGGCACCTAGCAGTGTTCCAACAAATCTGAAGGAAGAATCCAAATCTTAGATTGGACATTAGAGGACCCTTAAAATAGATCTAAAAAAGAATACAAGGACACACATGTCCTAGGTGTTTGTGTCCTCCATTTTCTACCCTAGATTTCAATCACAGGTGCACAGTGTCTTTCTCTACTCATTTCTATTGTATGAATTTGTGTGTGAACTTTTGTGTTTCTTGTATTAGAATCAAAATAGTAAATTTCACTATTAGCCTAGTTATGTTATTGCATTTCATCATTAGTACATTTCTAGATTTGGTTAAGGGCTCATTGACTTACCTATCAGGTTGTATGTCAACCTCATACCTTTTCCAAATCCATCAAACCCTCACTACCATTCAAATCTCAAACCTAATTAATGAAATATTTAGCAAATGTGTATAAACACTACGGTGAAATCTTAGGGTTTACCTTTTTCTATGTTTCATTTTGGTGAACCTGACATTTAAACATTATATACCTTCTAGAATTTACCCTAGATCTAGATCGTGCATTATATTATTATGCATGATAGGTTTCAATAGGGATCCTTTCAATCATCTTAGATGAGATATACATTCAAATTGTATTCATTAAATCATAAAATTATGAAACTGTGCATTGTATGTATTTAGGCACCTTTTATTTAAGCTAAAAAGTGAAAATTTGTAGATTTTTGTTTCAAAGTTGCATCAAATCATCACTCTCAAAAATTTACATCTTCAAATTAGTCAATTATTGCATCTTAGATCTAAAATTTTCATTTTAAAGTGTCATTTAGTGTTCAAGAATTTTTCACATGTTGCATACTTGCATTTTTCAATTCCATAGTCATAACATTAGCAAAAAATTGCAAAAATATTCACCATCAAAATTGTCTATGCATAAAACTATGAACATAAAATAGTAAAAGGAATATTCAAATTTTGAAAATTTCATACCCTAACTAGGACATAGGAACCCTGGGCACCTTTGTCCTACTTTTTCTACTTCAATTTTGTCTCAAATCTTTGTTTCTTTATTCTCTATAGAATTTTTTTATCTAAATTCTACTTTTGCATTTCAAAATTATCATTTCTCATTCAACATTGTTGCACATTTTCACCCTCAAATTCACAAACATAAAATTGGAAAAAAAACATGAAAAATATCCACTGTTACACCTATTTGAATACAAAATCAAAAACCTTAAAAAAAACCCTAATAGTCAAATTTTGAACTTCCAAAAAACTTTTCCAACACATAGGCATTCTAGACACCTCTTTCTGTTAGACACATAGGACAAATGAGAGGAGGGGGTGAATCAGTTGTACATTAAAACATTTAAATCCTCATTAACAAGTTTAAACCCTTATTATGCATTAATATGAATGTAAACATAGAAAAATTGACACATAAACAATCATACACAGTCAACCACCAGATTTACTTGGAAAACCCTAATTAGGGAAAAACCACGGTGAGGATTAAATCACATATATATGAATAATAACACCAAATACAATAATCTCACTGCTAGAAGGGCTCACTACTAAGGGCTCACTACCTAAAGGACTCACTATTTAGATTAGAAGAGAATAGAAGATGATTGTTACAAGGAGGTTCACTACCTTAGAGAAATAGGAGGATCCACCACAACAACTCTACACCATCTACAACCTTCATCTCACTACCTTTGACAACTTCAGGTTCATCAAAATGTAGACACCTTTTGCTCACTGCATCTAGTAGCCTTAGGAATTTAAGCTCACACTTAAATCACCACACTTGATCAAAATAACATTTCACTTCACATGTACAACATCTCCAACAATTGAACTTAATTATATATTGTTCGTGACCTCAAACAATCTTGTCTAGGTTAGCCTCAATGAAACATATGCACCTCAAATTTGAAACCAACAAATAGGTTGGCACCAAACACTTCCGCAGTGGAAAGAAGAAAACCTAGACAACACCAAGGGTTAACCAAGACCTAAATCTACTATGAAACACAACACCATTATTCCATAATGCATGAAGTACATCCACAAGTAACACTAACATGCTAGGTTAGCCAAACCTATATTAATGCTA
>VDFB02070954.1:0-20754 GCA_007258455.2 Sequoia sempervirens | reverse complement strand
GCATTTGATGCTGATGTGGACAAATGTCAGAAAAAGATGGCAGAGAGATGGTTAAAACAAGCAAAGAACAGATTGCCAAACAATGTGGGTCGTGGTGAGTACAAGGATGAGTACGCGATTCTAATCACACTCCTGAATCATGTCTCAGGTCAAGCACATGCTAATATTTTCCAGCCTTGGATGTATTACATTATTGGTCGTATCATTTCTGGGCAGGAGCATTATGACTGGGCATCCTTCATCAGCGACATTCTCCACAGGCAGATCACCGGTTTCTTAGTTGCCCATGAATTTCACATGTGTTCTTATCTCGTGTACTTGATCGCTTATCGTATCGGGCCTGAGGACTTAACACCGCGGGCATTCCCACTGCTCGTGGCGTTTATCAAGATATGGATCAGCCTTTGAGTTCATTGTGAGCCGACTACTGCTGCAGTTCACGGCTTTCTTTGACTTCATAATAAAGGAGGAATTTGGACCGAGTTGCACGTCAGATTCTCGGGCAGCCATAGGGGCAGCTTACGGGATGGATGGGTGACGGCTTCAGTTTGCCCCACATCCACATCCGAAAGTATACGCGCTTCACGAAATCCAAATTTTATGCTTCCACGCTTCCTCGATAAGATGCTTTTCAGAGTTCCTAAGACAGATGCATGATGTTCATCGTCTTCTACGCCGCAGGCACAGACCATCACTCAACTTTCCTTTTCAGTTTGGAATGTATTGGTGCAAGTCAGCAATTGATGCTAAGATTGCAGGACAAGAGCTTGAGAAATATCATCTTAAGTATCTTGTCGAAGCACGTGCTTATGACCTTTCAGGTCATTATACAGCTCGCCTTGCTGGAGGTACATATCATGAGCCTTCTATGGAGGATTACTGGGCAAATTGTGCAGATGACTTCGAGGTTCGCAGACGCAGTTACGGCCGCTTTTCTCTCTCACAGATTTCTGTTTTCTTGTCAGAGGATTTGGGAGGTTTATCGGATGATGAGGGAGAGGTTCTTCCTTAGTTTTTCAAAGAGCAGGTCGATACACAACCGTTGCCAGCAGTTGATTGGTACGCCAAAGAATATGCAACGGTCAAGGAGAGGTCAAGTAGAGTCATTCAAAACAGTATACTTTACCTTGACAGGAAGAAGACAAGGAGGGTAAGTATTCCTATAGCAGAGCCGCCAGTAGTGGTGAATCCTTCGCTACCTTCCTCGTCGAAACCAAAACAGAAGAAGAGGAGCAATCCTCCTAAGAAAGTACAAGCGCCAAACAATTCAAAGGGCAAGGCGCTTGCCACTATTACACATACGAAGCCTGACAGACAACCTATCACAGAACTAGTTTAGAGGACAGTTCAGAGCCCGCCAGTACCTGAGGTTCAGCCTCAAGTTCCTATACCAGTTTCAGAGCCGTCACCAGTCCCAATTCACATTGAATTGGATTTAGACTCTCCACCTCGCAGCGAGGCCTCTACACATTCACTCTCACCAGTACCTCCTGTCGCTAGTGTAGACCCTTCTAGTAGCATTAGCTGAGACCAATCTTGGATCAAAGCTCAGCTAGGAAGGAAGAGGAGGAAGCCATTTTATGTTCTCAATCATTCTGATTTTGATGACATTTACCAGGATGCGCCTGATAAGAGGGTCAAGAATATGGTTCACGTAGAGAGAAACACTGACATGGAGATCGTCATCGAGACTGCTGTACCTCGATAGGGGAAGAGCTTGGCTGAATTGGAATCTCAGGATTTCGAGGTTATCACAGTCAACCTTGGTCGCAGCACACGCCAGACTCAGGTTGATCTTCTACAAGTTGCTACAGACAGTGCCAGGGATAGAATACTGAAGGATGGAGAGGATAAGGCAGCCCTCAAGGCTGAAATCAGACAGCTTCGTCAGTATATTTGTAGCCTTGTACATAGACCCGATGCTATTAACACCCTTCCACCAATGCTTGAGCCCCCAGCAGAGCAGAGTCAGCTCAATCACTTAGTTGCATATGGCAAGCGTTTGGAGGAATGGGAGGAGGAGTTCGTTGCTAGAGGCCGTGGTATGCTTACAGAGTTATATCAGTTGCGGTACAATGCACAAGAGCTCCGTATTCGTCTTCAGGATGAGGAACGGGATATGGCAATTTGTAAACCCAGGGATGAAATTATGATTGCTCACCTGAGTGTGGCTTATGATACAGTCACAGATGCAGAGGACAGAGAAGCTATCTACTCATGGAAAACGCAATTGGTTTTCAGGGTAAAGATAGAGGACAGTTTGGCATCAGAGTTGGCTGAGAGTAGAGAGCACGTTACTAGTGCACTCCGGTTTGTGAGGACTCTAGTATCTCGCTTACCGTGCCGTTACCAGATTGAGGGTGGTGCCTACGTGGAGCTTACCGATGTTCAATCAGAACTCCAGGCACTCATTCATACCATTTTCAGTGGGGAGACCGTTGGCTGTAAGATTACTCAGCTTACAGTCATGTTAGCATTATTTGATGAGGCAGCAAGGACTAGGGGCGAACTTCAGTCTCAGATTACAGATGGTGAGGATATGTTGCATCGACATAGTGTTCTTCGTCAGAGTCTCATAGCTCCAGACAGTGATACAGTTAACAATCTCATTGAGGGATTGATTGCTTGAGATCGCGACCAGTAAACTTTAGTTCCCACCTCTCAGGATAGACATTATTCACACGAGTTGAACTGGGTGTTACCCTTTCCAGTTAACTCGATGTTGTCATCACATGCATATCTATTATGAGATTCGCCTTTCACACTTGGAGTTTCTTTTAGGGTTTTTCGTTAACTGATGGTAGTCTTCTAGTTAACTCGCTTTCAATAAGGACGTGCATGCTCGCACAGTTGTCCATTTTAGATTAGATGTTCCAGTTAATTCGCTTTCAATAAGGACGTGCATGCTCGCACAGTTGTCCATTTTTAGATTAGATGTTTCGGTTAACTGATGATAGTTTTCCAGTTGACTGTATAGTTTACTTAATTAGGGTTTGCAGCAAGACTTGCATGCATTGCAAGAACTGTAGATGACATAAGGTGATTTTATGGTTCCCTACACCTTGATGTATATAAATAAGAGCTTATGCTCATTTGTAGATAACTTTTGCTTGAGAGAGAAATATATGCTGCGCCCACCTTGCCCTCAATATTGCTCTTTTGGTATTTGTTCATGTGTTTTCACTATT
The DNA here is from genome assembly GCA_007258455.2 of Sequoia sempervirens. Taxonomy (NCBI): domain Eukaryota; kingdom Viridiplantae; phylum Streptophyta; class Pinopsida; order Cupressales; family Cupressaceae; genus Sequoia; species Sequoia sempervirens. Next base: position 17,566 of record VDFB02070954.1, on the reverse strand, counting down.
GCAATTAATTGTTATGCCACATAGGGTTTCAAGAGATTGTAGTGGTGAATTCTTTCCATAGATTAGATAAATCTGTTTTGCATATTTACCATTGAGATCAATTGTTATGCCACATAGGGTTTCAAGAGATTGAGATGATAAATCTGCTTTATGTAAATTTACCATTGTGATCAATCGTTATGCCACATAGGGTTTCGAGAAGTTGCAGTGATAAATCTGTTTTGTGAATCTTTATCAATATAATCAAAGGTTATGCCACATAGGGTTTCGTGAGATTGTGATGATAAAGGCTGTTTTGTGAAGACTTTGCTATTTCAATCAAGTGTTATGCCACACAGGGTTCCATAAGATTGCCATAGTAAATCCTTAAATCTGTTTTGTGCCCAATAAGCTGGTTTAGATTGAGATGATAGTTGTGCCACCTTGCCCTCAAGTAGAGAATCTAAACCCGTTTATCGTCAGTTAGTCAAACCTTGCTCCGTTTCCTCTCGCTTTGTTTTCCTGAGGAGATTGGATAGATTAAATTTAAGTTGTAGTTAGTAGATCTGCAAAACTAGAAAAACTCAGCTCCAACGTATAGGTTCTTTCAAGAAAGCCTTGTGCCTCTAGCAGCTGAAACAAAAAGACAGGACGTAGTTTTAGCTTATTTTCCTTTGCAAGTATATTACTCATTGCGTAGTGTGCATAGGATGTTCATAACAACTTCTACTCCAGAGGTGTTAGTTGTTATGCCAATAGTGTTCAATAAACTCGTTCAAATTGAGCTGATAGATGTGCCACCTTGCCTTCAAGTTGAGAATCTGTTCTTGGTTATCGTATGATGTGTGTGAATAATAAACTTATTCAAATTGAGCTGATAGTTGTGCCACCTTGCCTTCAAGTTGAGAATCTGTATTTAGTTTATTGTATATTGTTGTTTCCAATAAGTCTATTCAGACAAGCAGATAGTCGTGCCACCTTGCCTTCACGTTGTGAGTCCGTACCTGGCTTATCGTCAGATAATCATTCTTGCTCCATTTCCTCATGCTCTGTTTTCTTGAGGAAATTGGATAGAATTAAAGTAGTTAGCTTAGTTGTAGTTAATGATCTGCGAAACCAGAAAATCCTTAGCTGCAATGTTCTTGGTTTTCTTAACCTTGTGCCTCTTCCAGCTGAGAACAAAAAGATAGGACTTAGATTACTTTTCTTTTCCACGCATTCCAACACTACGAGGGAGCTTCCCCTCCTAATTTGAAGATTACGCAGTGTGCATAGCTGTCTGTACAAACCTGCACTCCAGAGGTGTTAGTTTTTACGCCAACAAATGATTTTCAATTTAATGTGCAAGGTTAGTCTGAACTTTAAAATTGTTAAACTCGAATTCTATTACTTATGTTCATTGTTCGAATTGATGATGGTCTTGAGTAATAGGATATCATTCGTAAATCCCGTTGAAGATTGCACCATCTTTGTCTAGTTGTTGTAGTCATTGTACTTGGCAAAGCAAAGATTGGTTTGAATTTCGCTATCCAGCATTTGTTTCTTGAGTTCATAGGATTGGTTTAGTATTAGTCTAGTCTCTAAAACCCTAATCTTTTATTTTATTTTATTTCAAAGATTAGCAGTAATAGAATTTCACCACTCATCATCCATAGCATTCAAAGTCCAAAGTGATGAAAAGTTGAGCATAAGTCCCCCTTACAATACCAGCAAAACATAGCAAACCAACTGAGACTATCCTATAGGCATCAAGAACCTTGGAGTCTACTTTGTGATCACTTAGCTTAGCACATTGGAGTCTTTGTTCAAGAGAGAGTGGGATATTCTATTGGGTATTTTATTCTAATGTTGGTTGAGGTCACAAAACCTGCATCAACATGCTGTTGTTCTACATCTATAGAGTCCCATCTGAATGGGAAAGTTTGCAACTATCTTCTTCAGGCATATGTGGGTGTGAACTTCAACCAATTGCCTTAGAAACTCCATGAAAACTACCCTATCTGAAGGGTAGTGTGGCATCATGGTGGGGTGACTATTGTAGCCATACATGCGTATGTAGGTGAAGGTGGGGAATTGGACAAACCAATCTGCCTAGTCCACCATTGCCTCCTTGGTTGCTGGTGATATATGCGTGTGCATCTCATGGTCGAGGTCTCGTACCGTGTGCATAGTGAAGAGGTCACTTGTTCGTTTGAAGTGTCGTTCTGCTTGAGTAAACTCAAGACGTGAAAAGTGTTCATGGACCTTCTGCACACCTAAGGTCCCCACATTGTTTAGTGCCCTGAACTCGCCTTGGAAGGCAATCAGGTATACTAGGTAAGAACACATGTGGAACCTATGAGACTCTAGAAACCCGGTAATCTATTGGTGGAGTGTGTCACTAATCAGGGTGGCCTAGTCGTAATGTTCTCTTTTGTTGATAATCTTGGCAATGACGTAGTACATCCTGGACTGAAACTAATTGCCCTCTTCTTGTCCAGTGATCCTATTGAGCAGTGTGATCAACACTGCATACTCTGTCCAGTGATCCTATTGAGCAGTGTGATCAACACTGCATACTCGTCTTTGAATTATCCTCGTCCAACCAATTTAGGTAAGTTGGTCTTTTTCACTTTCAGCCATTATTCCTTGGCATTTATCCTTGGCTGCCTTGAATGCTCTTTCACATTCTGTCACCGATATGACCACATTGGTAGGGCATGGTGGAATATCAAAACATTTTTCAATGTCCTTTGGTTTCAAACTGAAGATTACCCTCCCATCCACTAATCGGATTTCTCTCGTGGTAGGATTGTAATGTGTTGGCATTTAAATTCGCACCTCTGGAATGCAAATTTGAAATGGACAGCTATGCACAGTAAAACTGCTCTTTGAATTAGGAGGGGAAGCTCCCTCTTTGCTGATGGTGTTTAAGAAAGTAAACTAAAACTAAGTTGCCTATCTTTTTGAACAGATAAGAGCACAAGGTTTATAAAACTCAAGCGCCGTAGCTGAGATTTTCTGATTAAGGAATTTCAACTACGACTAACCTACGCTAATGACGTTTCTATTTTCTCAAGTAAACACAGAGCAAGAGAAATAGAAATGAACAAAGTTTGATTCTCCGAAAAAGTGCTTAAATAAACTCTTTCTCAACATACATCTACTTACTTTCAATGCAAGCTGAAATTAAGATCACATAAGCATAACACAATAAACGGAAACTTGAGACATTATATCAAGGCAAAAGAGGCTGAAGACTTTATTTCTTAAATTTTTGGAACAAAGATTACACTAAACACATACATGGAACAAGAACTTGCAGCTAAAAGAGACTTGCAAACTTGTTCTTACACAAAGTGAACAACAACTACAAGACAACTTGAAGGCAAAATAAGCTCAACAATTTGTTATCACTAGTACAGTTAAGAAAAACAATGAGAAAACGTTCTTATTTATAGACAAGTAGAGGAGTAGGGAACCCTAAAATCTCCTTGCTTATACAACTACGACTTGCTCAACAAGCAAGCTTTATTTCTAAAACTAAAAGAAGATAACATCTAACACCTAACAAAGCATGACAACAGGAAAATGCCAACTATTACATTTATCTTCTTTCTCTTCTTCAAAGAATAGATAAGAATTGTTTCGAGAATAGAAAGAAAGTGGAAAGAACATTTCTAGAAGAAAGTTGCTTGAAACCTCGTCCACCTCTGCCAAAAAGCTGATTTATTTCTTGATTTTAAGTGGAGAGTGTTGCTGAAAATAAAATGCTGATCTACCTTGAAAAAACAATTTCTCTGAAAAAAGCTGGGACCTGGGTTTTATAGAAAATCACATTTTGGAGAAACCCAGATGTTCAGAAACTGAAAAAACAAAGCCTATCCTGAAAAAACGGCCAAAAAGCAATTTCTAGAAGAGGGAAAATTTTCTCAATGTTGAAGAGGATGAAAAAGCAGAGAGACCCATGTGATCAAAAATGGAAAAAGCTGAGTGGCTGCTTTGAAAAAGCAATGCCCTAGAAATTTGGAGCATGAAAAAGCATTCCTATCTGCTCACTGATCTCGAAACCATGAAGAACATCGAAAAAGCATGTCATTTGGGTCTTCAAATCTTTGTTGAGAAGAAAGGGAAAATCTTCTTGCTCTGGACGCCAACCTGCAATAATGAATAATGAAACGAAAAAGCTCTCTTTAAATAAGATGAGGTTTGAGAGAATCTGCTTTCTTTTTGCTTTAATTCCTTTGGAGCTTATCCTAAGCAGGTTCATCGAATGTATACACTGTTTGGAATGTTGGAGGATGAAACTTGAAAATTTGACTAAGGCATGAATTCTTGGGCACCTCTCTTGGACTAGGGCGCTTTTGCTTGGCAGACAGCCAAATTTTCAACATTTTCAACTTTTTTGCTTGATTTTAACCTCTGTTTGATCTTTGATTTCTGGATGCTTGGAAAATCCTGTGAACTGATGGAGTGATCCATCGCGGAGCCCAGCTGATTTTGAGAAGATTATCCTGGAGGCAATTTCGGATAAAAACATTATTTGACCCTTCAAAAAGTTGGGCACCCTTAGCTACCTGGGGCACCCATGATCACCAGTATTAGTCTGTACTTCAACTCTTATCACTTTCCTTCAGATGAATCGACAATTGTGGGAGCTCAAGAGATCCGATGATCTAGCTAGTTGCTTTGTTGCATAGTTTGACTGAATCCAAGATGATTGTTATAGAGATGCCAAACCCTAAAAATTGATTTTGAGCCTTCAAATTCTTGGGCGCCCTTGGCTAGCTGGGGCGCCCAACTCCTCCAGAGTTAGTCATTTTTTCATTTTTTCAATTTCTTGTTTGTTTTCTCATCTTCAAATGATTTTGATTTCTGGCCTCCAGATCAATCCTAGAGACAGGTTGAATGATCAATTACGGAGCTTGATCGAATCTGGCGAGATTGTTCTAGAGGCAACTTCTGAGAAAGACATCATTTGGACCCTCAAAATCATGGGCGCCTATCTCTCTCTGGATCAAGTGCTGATGTGTAACGCCCCTCCGTGCAAACCCCAAAGGACAATAGAAACAACAAATTACCACACAATTTTTTTTTGAAAGAAGAACAATTCATAAGATAAATGTGAACATATATTGCATATAAAACAATTATACAATCTTACAATGACCATTACGTCCTCTGGGGTACACGAGATGGCATCACGAAGTCCTCAAACTAATACCATAACAATAACGAACAAATCAAGATTACATAAAGATAACATCCAACCATCCCTAATCAAAAGAGATGAAAAAGATACATATAACATTTTATTAATAGTTCAATATGCCAGTTGTGGAGTATATTTCCACAGATAAAACACCATTTAGAATTACATACTATGAATCATTAACACATAAAATTACCAAGTATTTATATACATTTCATGAATGACAAACATCCATCAAAGATCATAAATTAAGGTCAAGGATTACAATCATTACAATAATAATAAAAGTTACATCGTATAAGAGATACAGTGATACAGATGTGTTCCTTAACATATCCGGGAACAATACAATGAGATAGATTAATCCAACTAAAAAGGCGAATACAAAGTAACAAGATCAGCTCGACTCGGGTACAATCCTAGAGTCCACAAGAGGCACATATCTGCACAACTCAATCCTTGGTTGGGGACCCAATGGGGTGCATAGCATGTTCCACCCGACCACGTGGACCCAAAAGTCCACCCCCCGTGCTAGGAGTTGACAAGAAAGATCCCCATATCGCAATCCAAAACAATCAAACGAACCAATAGCAAACCAGACTCCACAACAAGGATATCATCAATATAAGATAACAAACCACAACATTGTCATCACTTAGCCAAAACAAAATAATGAAAATTCCAACAAATCCAAATGTCAAGATTATAGCTCAACACTAAATAACCATAAGAGGTGCCAACAACAATAGGATCCAAGCCTTCAAATAAAATTGCAATATCAATCACCAATAAATATCAGGGGCACCTTTCATTAACATCAATCAAGTTGCCATGAGGCATGTATGCAACACTAAAAGATAGAACTTGGAGGCTTCAACAGCAATCACCAAGAACCAATTGCCTCAACAACATCAACAATTCAAACAACACTCCCAGAGGCAACCAAACAAGGGAAAATAAACGGGTACTGTAGGAGAGTGTCATCGCATGGCCTTACATGGATTATCCAGGCAACCTATCACAAGGTACCGCCTCCATCTATGGTTATCTAGGCAGCCTATCTCAAGGCACCGCTCCATAGGGTGACTCATGCGGGACCACTTACCTTTCGTGAGGACAAGGCAGTGATCTTACCAACTAGGTCTTCTCACCCCATCCTTAGCCTATGAAAGCACTAACGGTATGGGTGAGGCTCATAATTAATCTTGTTTAGTGTTTATCTACTCAACCTACTAGTTAATTAATTACATTATCACTTGATTAAGAAACTCTTCCATGGGTTATCCAAACAGCCCCTTTGTGCGCCGGTCCCCATGAAGAGCCACTCTCCCTATGGGTACCAAATCAAAACATACAAGCAAGGGGTGTACCTCGGCTCACATAAAAATCAAGTGTGCATAACTCACAACATGCGAGGCAAGAACCATCTCGCAAACTATTCCATATTACTAAAGAAGAACAAGGAGGTACCACCCACCACATCAAGGGTCAACACCATAGTATAAGGTAATACCCAAAGCTCAAAATCCAAAATAAGATCAATAAATCACAACGGTCCAACCGTAGAACATCATTATAAATCAAATTTCTCCATTGCCTCTGGAAGCATAAAATATCAAAAAACAACTTCCACTGAAGGGTAATTCAAACTCTTGGGTTCCCAACCATCTCAAAATATGACTACCAAAAGTCATCATATAAAGTCTTCTTATTTCCAAAATTAGCACAAGAGAAAGACTCACATTAGGGCTCACAAAATGACTATATGAAATCCACAATCACACAATGACGAGAGTAGAGTAAGTGTGGCAACAACATGATGAGATCTTCAAGCTCACTCAAAGCTAACAAAATCAACTCATTACAAAATTAATCGCAAATATCAAAATCTTCTCAATAACCTTTTGGGCACAAACGGGCTCCTTCCATAAAAGGCAATAATCATAATCAAATATAAATCAGGATCCACCATAATAACTAAAATCCAACATAAATTTCTAAACATTGAAACAATGCCCAATCAACAACAAGGTTTTTAGTTCAAGCAAATCTTACGTAATCAATTCAATACAAAATCAACCACAAGAAATACAGCCAATAGGACATCCAAGGGAGACCTCAATTTTCTCCACACACGATGCCCTAACAAGCTAATAATATGACTAATAAACCACTTAAACAAAACCAATAAGCATCAACAAGCAATACATCCAATGGTGACATTATTTTCATATTTACTAAAATTCCTTATTTATCCAAACAATACACCATAACTATGGAAAAATCTTCACAACTCATGTATTGATACGAATAAATTTAACAATTGAAGACACTCGAATATCCCAACATGAAAACAAGTCGAACCACTTAGATAAATATACGAACCTTAAATTTCAAATCCAATCCATCATCAAAATTAATGATTATAAAGTTAAGGATAAAACTATACAATACACCCATTTCATCAATATAAATGAACTAGGAAAATATATCAAATCATTTTAAAAAAAAATCATGTATAACTCAAATAAACAACACTTGAACTCCCTATAACTTAATGAAATTATGAAAAGTTAACTTAATGTATAAAACCCTTTCAAGGATCATTAAAAGTGCTAATCAAAAAGAGAAAGATGGTATATATACATTATATGTCCATCACGATAATACATTATAGACCAAATAACAATAAACTAACATGATTAATAAAGATATGGTTTTGACAACACCACACTAAGATTTTGTCGATATATTGCTTAGGGCATCACTGTTCTTGATTTACCATGGTTTCAAGAATATACAAATAAGAGAATCGTTGTTCCTGGTATAATTCTATAAGATGTGAGGAGTTAGATATTAAGATAACATGAAACCCTAATCTAGAAGAATTACAACTTAATACAATAACAATAATCCAATTATTTAAGTCAACCAATTTTACCAGTCAACTATTAAATACAATAAAGATAATCACTATTTGCTATTAAATCATTAGAGTAAACTAATCACTTACCTTCTATTTAAATACCACTTAATATTTCATTTATTTATTTATTTATTTTTTTATATATATATATATATATTTATATTTAATTCTATTTATTAGTTAATTTAATTTTCACTCTTAAAGAAGAAATCATAATTTAATATTATTAATCCTGCCTTCATATTTAAAGTAACTTCCATAATTTCTTAAAAGGGAGAAAATTTAAAGGAAGAATCTATTTCAGATTCCATATTCCTTTCTACCTTAGTATAGAGCCACTTTTTTTAAAAAAAATCAAAAAGAAGGTGGGGCCTTAATAAAGCTACGTATGGGAGTTAAAACATACTCCTTTATGTTTATTTTCTTACTTTCCACATTTTTCCCAGATTGCTCCACTTAAAGCGATAAGGTTTCCCTAAAATTTTGACGGTATTCAACAATAAGTAAATACTTAAATGAAGATCCCTAACTGACTTTAGCAATAACGCGTGAGCTCGAGTACTCAAATATCAACTACAAATGCAGCGAATACTGGTGATGCTAAAAGAGACACAAAGTTTCTAAATCCCTTCTTAAGTGTAACTATAGGAAATAAATCAAAATTATTTATTGCCTCTTGCTGACAGTGAGGGTATTAAGGATATAGGGCCAAAAAAAAAACGCAACAAGAGTTAGCTCCTAAGTATATATAGATGGTGCATACTCATTTAATGATGATGATGAACACGAGGAAGTGAAACAAAACTCAAGGCTGAGGCAAATGGAGGAGAAATTCAGGCATATATACACAACCAGCCCTAATACAAAGATTCTTGCCTTTGTGGCTACATCCTTTATTACTTAAAACAATATACGCCAGAGCACACCTATGGCCTGAAAAGATTTTACTGTCAGATATGAAATACTGTATACTTACAAATTGCTTACTCTGATCGAAAGGCCATTCTGTTTGATCCAACTTGAGGAGATAAGTATCTACAAGTTTGGGACTGAAGAAACAACAACACACAAAACACCAGATTATCACAATGCATGAATTCCAAAATGCTTAAGTCTAAAAATAAAATAACAAATTGCAGTGAAAGACCAAAGGAAAATCACTTGGCCTTTAGTGAGATTGTTTGTGGAGAAGATCAGGTGGTTGCAAAAAGGTTCAGGTACATTATTTAAATTTATACACCCTCCAAAGTCTAAACATAGTTGCAGCGACAGACTGCCAAGAGAATCAGGGAGGGTATTTAAACTTTTAAACTTCCTATTTTGTTCTAGCGCTGTGGCTGAGACAAGTTGACAATGAAATGAGAGAGATTATTTAAACCTCTACACATTCCATTTTCAAGTGTTGCTGCAGATGTGACGGGATGCAGAATGTGCCCAAATGGATTTTGCAAGGCAGCTCTCAAAATCTTTGAATTAATGAAGCACTCTAAAATCCATCCTAACATTGGAAACTTTGCTTGTGTTCTGGGTGTACGCAATCCTACAGGTTTAGTGGATGAGGGTTGCACAGACTTCACACATTCACACCCTTATTGCATTACATATATAGTTGATCACTAGAAATGCATGGTTGACCTTCATGTCCTCAACATGGACAAGGAAAGCGACCGTTTGACAGAAAAGCTCAAAGAAATGTGAATCTCTTGGAATGCGGTGATAGAAAGATATGCGCAGTATGGATTTGTTGCAAGGGCTTAAGAAACTTTCAAGCAAACGCAATTGGCAGGTGTAAAGCTCGTTCACACAACCTTAGCCAGTATCCTCCCTGCTGCGCCAACAAGGGAGCTATGAAGCAGGGTATGAGCATCCGCCAAAGCATAAAGGATAGAAGAATTTTGTCAGATGCTGAAGTTGCAAGAGAGTTTGTTTTGAGAGATGTGAACCATCTCCATTGTTTAAACAGGGATAATGTTCTTGTGGAGATTTTTGGTGCTGCTAAAAGAACCAAAACAGAAAAACTCGACCTGCACTAATAAATTGCGTACTGTAATAGGTATCCAGTAATGACAAGGGACATCCATCCAAGCATAACAGAAGGTGGGTTTATGTCAGATATAATATTTGGACATGCTCTGGAAGGAATGTATGCAAAGAAGAGAAAGCACAACACGACACGTGAACTGTTTAATAGATTGCTACAAAGAAATGTCATCTCTTGAAAAGCCACGATCACAGGGTATTAAATGGATTGGGGAAAAGCCTTAAAAACTTTCAAGCAGATATAATAGCAAGTAACTTACCTCAAGATCCTGCACCAATGTGGCGTACTTGACTGAATTCCACCATTCATGCCTTTAGCCTCCCCTAGAAGATAGGTATGAGGAATCCGAAAAACGCCAGACATCCTCCCTGAACTCCCTTTTTATCCCCCCAAAATAATCCTTTTTCTCAAGGAATCCCCCAAAGCACCACGTAGAGGAGCATGCAAAAAGTGGCTCCAAGACCAAGCACGTGGATAGAAGGAGATAATGCATGAAGCCAGGCGGAGATAAAGGTAAGAATAGGTGTAAATCTTTTAGAAGCATAGTTTTATATTTCTCTTTTCTTTCTTTAAATAAAGGTATTTACATGCTTAATTAAAATGTATGTTATTTTAGTTCATTCATACACTTTTATATACATATATATACTTTAAGCATCAAAAGTTCTATTTCCCATAAGATGTAATTTAAAATAATAACCATATATTTATATATTTAATTTAAAAGGAATTTAAAGGAAGAGAATATCCATTTTATTTATTTAATAGGAATTAAGTAAATACCAAATCAATTGCTTAAACTTTACTTTATTTGCATACCCTTATTTAAATTTAATATGACTTTTATCTTAAAGTGAGGGGGTAATATTCTTTTTAAGGAAAGGTATGAGAATATAGAACAAAGATAACTTATTCCTTAAATGAATTCCTAGTGCTATGTGGGCTTTTCATCTCCTTACCTATATTCATATTTAAGATTAGAGGAATCTTTTCTTAAGGACAAGGAGGCATAATTTTGTTTCTTTATCGGTAGACATTTTACTCTTACTGTTTAAATTAATAATTAGAATATATATATATAACATATTTTCATAATTCATTTAATTCTTATTTTACCCCCCACTTAAATAACTAAGTCACCTTGTAATCAATTTGATTTAATTAAATTGATTAACCAAGGTTAGTTATATTATTATTTTATCTTAAAATTTCAAAAGCAATTTTTTTAACAATGTAATACTGAATGCAAATAGACAACGCAATTTAACCAAACAAGCTTACTCAAAATCCAAGATGGTCGAAACGGAGGGACACTACATGATGCGAAATGCATTTCATATTCTACCTCCATCTTGGTAGCCCATTCATCATCTTACCTTAAGCTGCTTATCATTTCTTCCATTTTGTTCATGCATGTTTGAACTTTTTCATCAAGGAGCATTCCTTCTTGAAGTGTACTACTGGAATTGCCTCCCTCTTCACTTTCTCCTCCTCGAATGAATGAACATTGAAGGTTTCTCAGACCATATCTACTTTGAGCTAAGTCCTCCGTTCCTGGTTCTTGATGATCTTCAATAACTTGCAATTCTGTACATTCATTTACTTCTGTATGTTGACAGTTGCCTTGGGTGGTTCCTCTTGCTTGGACGTATTCCATTGCTTCTTTGATGTTTACTCCAATGGCCTCTTGTTCTAGTGTGATGTAGGAACAACCTTCATCCGCTTGCTCCCTAAGCTCGATCACATCATCTTGTTGTGACTTATTCTCCTTGTTGTTGGATGATGTTGAGGTACACTCTTCATTTGGTGCTAAAAATGTTCGTGTGACATATTCAATCCATCCTTTGTCTTTGAAGAATCCATATGGTAGTACTAGTAATCCAAGGTGACATTTGGCGTAGTTGATGGCTTCTTCACATGTTGTGCAAGTAAACTTTGGATGAGGTGCGTTGTGAATCCGACACCAACGAGGGAGCAAAACACCTTTCAAGTGAACATTGCCTAGTTCCATCTGATTTTGGATCCTAAGTATGAATCTCGTGAAGGCCTCAGCCATAACTTCTGGGATGCTATAATCATCAGGTTCTACATCCAATACTCCTGGCTTGGGGACATCCCAAAAGAAAATTTTCCCCTAGAGAACAAGCTCTATCCTTGAGAGGAATGTTAAGCAACTGATTTCTTCGTGCTGGGAGGTCTTATGAATTCGACATCTTCCTGGCGAAGCAAACTTAGGAAAATTCCCGGGGTGCAGTTGTGCATTCAATCTTTCTTGAATCCGAGCAATATCCGCGAGATTGTCTTGAGGGCAAGAAATGTGCCCATCCATTGGGAAATCTCTTTTTTGGAATTTTTTAACTTTTCACTTTTTTGGATTTTTTTCAATTTTTTTACGTTTTTTGGATTTTTTGACATAAGAGAGATCTAACATATCTCTGATTTGGCACTTCAAAGCTCATACTGGTTCCTTCCAGCCTCTGGAACAATTCAATGCTCGCCCTCCTTCTAGCGCCAATTCTGTTGATGTGTTTTTCGTGACCGCACCAACACAGAATGAAGTTACCAATGACAACTCTATCCTCTCTTGAACAAAATCTCCTGCATGCTAAGATTGCTAGAAAGATCATGCATTCAACTCCAAGGTTCCTTCATGCAGTGGATAGTCTTAGTTGGCTCGATGTGATTTTACTAGTATTTCAAGTGGACTTACGAAATTGTTCAACAGTGGAGAAAGGAATTTGAATGCTTGAAAGGTTTGTCTATAAAGCTCTTGTTTCCTTAACTGACTAGAAAGTACTGAATATAAATGAGTGCAGGGATAGAAGATCCTATGGACTAATCTAGGCATGGGACGTGGAGATCAATTTTTACAAGCCTTAACCAGATTCCACTTTGCCTCACTTCGGACAGCCTCCACAGAACTAGTGCAATCTTCAAGGGGAGTAACTAAAGATATTCAGATTACAATTCAACAATGAAGACACCATCACAACGACGCATACCAACATGAAGATCCTAATCGAAGTTAAGTCCACAAGTTTCCAGTTGACCATGCAAGGCGAACTCACCATCAGTGACCCCACTAGTGGTATGGATAGACGAAGTTTGCTCAAATTGAAGACCATATTCCACAATTACTAACTACTTGCATGAAATGAAATTTACTTTACTTTAAGCTACTACTCGAATCAGAAGGACGAAGAAACCTTGCTAGCTACTCACAACAAAAGACGAGATCATCATCAATGAAAACCCTTTTTATTATGAGAGTGTTCACAACAATTTTTTACAAAGCTTTCAAAGGAAAAACTTTCCTTCTTCAAACTACACTATCGATCTACGCTATGCTACTTCTAAGTTGTCTCTCTAAGTTGGAAGGAATCTCGGATGGATAAGAAGTTTGATGCCTTAGTCAAATTTTGCTTCAAAATCGGTCCAGTGCTGGTGAAGAAAGCCTCCTGGATTTTGAGCTTTAGATTCTCTAGTTGCATATCATTTGCTCGGACAATATCCCTTTCAAGTACATCTACAGCTACAAGTAAAATCTTATTTTGGGCTTATTTTGGATTTCCCTTATCTGCTCCTCAACTTTAATATTATTTGCCTTCACCTTCTCCAAGACTTCGCTCTGCGCAATCAATGCCCAATACCAGTTATTAAAATCATATGCAACACTTGCTGCAATAACTTTTCCATCAATTAGTTCTTGCTTCGGAACTCCTTTCAACACTCTAAGAAATGGGATAATTCTGTCCTAGATATCTTGAATGTTGTCCCACGCTTTTGCCAAAACTGCAATCCTTGACAACAAAGAGGAAGTTTGTCCATATGCCAGTATCAACCTTTCCACGAATGTAGCCGCTTCTCCGCTCTTGCTTGCTATCCGCTCCTTAGTTTCTTTAGCTATGACCATCTCTTCAAAATTTTTAATCGTTTCTTGTGAAGAGTTTAAAAGCGGAGGAACTACTGAGTCGGCTTGATCAAGAGGTTTGGTCAGATGCTGGATGTATTCCTTCAAACGTTCAATCTCCTTTTTATATTCTTTCTTCTTTGCCACTTCCTTTTCCAACCTTGCCTTGATGGAGGCGACTGAATTGTCCAAGTCTTCCACCTCTTGACCTTTTGTTGTTGGGCCCAAGTCGACAGTAGTGATGGCATATTCTTGAGGAGCAATATCTTCTTTCGACTTATCCACCGTTGGCACAACAATTTGTATGGAATGGCGGCCGGCTTCATCCCTCTAGATGGTGGAAAACATTTTGGTGGGCTTCTTCATAGTAACTGTTTCTAACCTGGCCAAGAAATCGGCCGTATCATCTTCCTCTGGGATCTCTACTGGTACTTTTATCTTCAATTTTTCTTTTAGCCAATCAGGAATGGTAGGTTGTTCAGTGCCTTCCTCTTCTTGAGTATTCTCTACACATGGAATATCCTGGATTCCTCTAAGAGCATAAATCATTCCCTCTTGAAATTCACCACCCATAATATCCATTTCATCCTTGGACTCGAGTATTTCTGTGCCTGTGGGAGATGGGGGTTCATCTTCCGCTGGTGGGATTGACTCAATATGAATTGGAGAAGGAATCCTTATGTCGTCCAATGACTCATCAATATTTAATATCTTGTCCACCTTCCTAGACATGGCAGAATGAGGAAGCTTTGATCTTTGCTTCTTCTGAATAGGTTCCTCATCTGCAATCTTCTTTCCTTTCGCCCTTGTAGAGTCATTAACTATTTCCTTCCTTTTCCTCAAATTGGTGCTTTCAATCGGCTCATCACTTTGGGATGCACTTGCATTTGAAGAATAGGATTCTGCTTCACCCATTAAATTGTAAGTCAAAGTCACATTCCTTTGTCCCAACTCTTGGACTTGCTGATCTACCCACCACTATGAATATTTAACAACTGACCTCATCAAGGTGGTCAGATTTGCTAGCTCTGGTTCCGACCATCTCATAGGAGGAATGTAATGTCCCCTTCTCAACAGTGATCAATTCAGTTGACCGTTGGCCTATTCCGGAGACCCGTAGGCTACTCGGAGGGTGAAAATTAGGGTTTCCTATTTTTGAGGGGGTTGTTGCTTGAAGTTTGGGGTTTGGATTGCGGATTCTTTCTGGGTTTTCAGAGAGCTTCGAGGTGGTATGGCATGCATGGTGATCCGAGAAACTTCTGGAATTTGCTATTTTTAGTAAATTCCATTTCTGGCAGTGATCCTGTTGACTTCAGTGCAGTTGGCTCTCTTCTTCAGCCAGTTCAGTTGGTATTGTGATTTTTGGCCTCTTGATACATTTTCTGGAGAGATAAGTTCATTTAATTAAAATAATGTTATATTTTAATGTTAACCCCTTGGCCTAGCTTTATGACTTAAAGTTGTTCTTAAAAGGGGACTTCAAGGGTGTACGCCTCATCTGGAGGTAATTCAATGTTTTTCTAAGGTCAAAAATCAAGCTAGTGAAGTGGGACGCCAACTTGGTGAGAGAAGATGATTTTTAAATAAAAGTTAATTGCTTGCCTCATGGAAAAAGGGTGCCACTTTTGGAGTGAAAGAGGTAAATTCAAATTTGAAAGGGAGGGGCGCACTTCTTGAAGCTTCTAGAAGTTTCCTCTCAAGTCTATAAAAGAAGACATCTGCTCTTCATTTCATTATCTCTTGTCTACCATACCGTTATACTGCTGGATTGTTTTTAGGCAAAGCTTCGAGGAAAGCATAGTTTGTAGCACTTGGCTTAGCTTCTTGCTTGAAAGATGGCAACTAGTTGGGAGATAGATTGTAGTTGGGTTGTTTAGCATTGTAGTTGAGTTTTCTAGTGTCTTGTAGTTGAGTTTTCTTGCATTCTAGTCAAGTTTTGGAGTTGCTGGTTTGAGTAGTTGATTGTAAGTTTTATTCATAAATCCAAAAATAAAAATAGTTTCATTTTGGGTATTGCATCATTGTGGCTATTTGCTAAGGGCGAGTAAGTGTACCAATTTGCAGATTTAATAATGAAGAACTTGATTATTCCTAGCAAAATCGCCCTTCCTTGAGGGCCGTACCATTTGGGCTACATTGGGATTTGTGCATCATTAAAAAACAGTTAGTAGCTGCACCTTTCATGTTATGAACTTGGGTGCCATCACTGGAGTTGACATCTGCATTTGATATTGGGTCATTTGAGTATGTTTTGAGTATTTTATGAGCATATTAGTGAGAATTGTGTTGCTGGTTATGCATTTTCAGTGAAGGTCTGTCAAAAATCAGATTATGAAAAGTTGGGTTTTTGAGTGGGTTTGAGTCTAGGTAGTCTTATTGTGCATTGGAGAGATAATATACATTATTGCAGCTTTGAAGGACCCTAATCTTGTGTTCTTGGCAAGCATTCTATCTCATTGTAAGCTGAATAGTAGTACTGTCAGCATTCTCACTTCTTTTCTTACTTACTTGTACTTCCCGCTGAATAAGTGGAAGAGGCTGGCTTGTTGCCTATTTACTTTCTGAAATTGCATTGTACATTGTACATCAAATTGCTGATCAGTTGAGCCGTCACCAAATTCATGGATCCTCTAACCATACGCTTGCCCCTCCTCCCACATCGGGTATTAGGGCACATTCTTGGTTAGAGTTACTTCTGATTAGCTAACTCATAGGGATCCTCTAACCATATGCTCACCCCTCTTCCCACATCAGGTCTTAGGGCGCATTCTTGGTTAGAGTTACTTTCAATTCAGGATCCTCTGACCATATGCTAGTACCTTGCCCAACTTCGTGATCCTGGTGCACATCCTTGGTTAGAGTTAGCTTCCGCATTGTTTTGGTTTTAGAGCTAACCTTAACGGGTGCGTGTTGCATTGTAATTGCTATCAAAAAATTTGAAAAAAATTGGTCCGGTTCTTTACAAGGAAGAGGCCGATTCTCATCAAAGCTTAGTTGAATATACTCTCCATCATCCTCAAGCTGATCAGGCACACGAAAGAGCTCAGTTGTTCTGATCAAGTTCACTGGTGGTCTGGACCATAGTCTTTTCCTGACATCATATTCATCTGCAGCATTGGCCCAAAAGTCCTCCAGGTCTACCTTATGCTTGTACTTCCTTCTGTTCATGGTCCCAATGTGGTGGTGAGGGTTGCAATTAGCTTCGAACCTATAAGATGTGAAAGGGTACCATTGCATTTCTAACCTGCCACTTTTAGCTGCCTGTGCCGATGGGCAAGACTCCAACATATTCCCAATGAAGAACGGAAAGGTGATGGCTGCCTTTTGCTTTGTTCTCTGGAGGCCTTGGTATGTTTCCAGTTGTCTAAGAACCTCAAGCAAGACCATTTTGTTAGTGGGATAGATCGGGAGTCGGTAAGGACATCCGGTGAATCCCTGAACTCTTATGTAGGTGAACCTTGGAAACTGGATAAACTAGGATCCGTACTTGCTGATTAGGCTCTTTGCCTCAGGAGTAAG
>VDFB02070953.1:0-12423 GCA_007258455.2 Sequoia sempervirens | reverse complement strand
ATTACATAATGCTAATCACTAATCAAGAACCTGATGCTTTGAATAAACCCATGAAAAGTGATGTAATTGTAAATTCACATCCTCGCTCGTTGTTGATTTAAAACAATCAAATCATAACATATTTATGATAAGCGATGAAAAGTATGATCATAAATCTGAAGGGCATTGCTCATCGCTACTATAATCCCAAGAGATTATAAATAATTAGTGATAAGTGCTCCCTTCATAGTACTAAGAACCTCACCCATCTCTACTTACAATTTGAGATTCAAGGAACTATTTGTGATGAGTAATATCAAAGAGATATCACCTCATCACTCATCGCTGATTTAAAACACACATTTCAAAATTGATCAGTGATGAGCGGTAGAGATAAGAGGTGGATTGAACTTAAAAACCTTTATGCATGTGCTCATAAGTTTTTTTAATGTAGGGGACTTCCTAGGATAAGACAATGGGCATAAAAGACTTAAGTAAATCCCAAAACCATTATAACAAAAGTTTCAGGAGTATGATTAGGGAACCAGTTGCCAAATAATAAAAGTAGATGCAAAAGCTTAACAGTGATCAATAATGGGCAGTAGGGAGTCAACAGCAAAATAGAACATTTAAATGCTAAAAATGAATCCTAAAACCTCCCTAAGTGCAACAAGGACTTGATACGGGACTGATAAAACTAAGGTTCCATCAAAACCGATAGATGAATTCTCTCATAGGCTCATGTTTTTCCTTCGTGATTTGAAAAATATTCTAAGGAGGTCAGCTATATCAACAAGGCTCTAGAAACACCACATAATTTTTTTGTGTAGAACATCCCAGCCAGTTATACAACCCTTGTCCAACCCCTTCAACTATTTAGCTACCTTCCCAATTAGACTTTCAACAAATATCCTGACAAAGAAATCTTCCTCTTGAATTTTTGGGATTCCACTCATTGTAGTCATATCATAAACATGCTCTTTTGGATCTTGAATGTCACTACCAGAGAATTTTGGGAATATTTTTCTCAAGCCACATGGCAGGTCATTGCACTATGATAGGGAAAAAGGCCCAATATGATTACCCCATGAAATAGAAGCCATGATTTTTAGATTCACTAACCCCTATACAAGTAAAGAAGGGAAACCCCAAACTACTGCCTAGGTGACGATTGAGTTGGAGCGTGATTCAGTGACTAGTTGTGGCACTAATTTGGATGTTGATTTGGAGGTTGATTTTGATGCAGGTTAGGGAGACAAGGTGGATCATCGTAGTATTCAAAGATCAATCTTTGGGGTTGTTCTACCACTAGCACAAGTGGGCACAGGGCTTGCTCTTCTTCCTCTTCCAAGACAAAATTTACTAGCATATAATCCATTTTAATTATTTTTTTACCTCCAAGTGAGTGTATTTAATTGTGATATGATATCTTCTTGCTCAGCTTGCATCCAATCTAAGTCAGGTTGAAGTATAGGAAACACGTCATATGGGAAAGTACCAGCTTGTTGCATGACATGAAAGAAAATTGTTAGAAATTTAAAATCTCTTCACCAAGAGTCACAAAAAATCTATTATTGAAAGAATTGGCCCCTACAAATATGCCTATAATAAATGACTAGTCTCTTTTCAATAAGCACTAGTACCACTCTACTAACAACTCTAGAAATACCACAATTTCTTTTGTGGATTTCCTTTGAATTAAGAGTTACAGCTCCCTCATCTTTTGTAATTGACAAAAAAAATGTATTTTCACTAGTATATATATAAGTACATCATTTTATACTTCTAGTTTTAATTCCCTACATTATGAACAATTCTATCTTTAATTTTGGTTTTATTTCCTGTATTTGTTCAAGAATTCTCTTTATTCAACTTTACACAAGTAGCTTTTCGTTTATCTTAAATGTGACTAAACATAATAATCTTGTGTTATGACTTCTTAATTTCTTTGAAAATGCATTCCAGTGGTAATTTGGAGAGTTTAAAGAACTACACAAATCACCACTATAGTTATAGAAACTAGTTCAATTCCCATGCAGCCTTGAAAGAATTTGAAAAGTGTTATCAGTGGTATTTTCAACAAGTTC
Organism: Sequoia sempervirens; assembly: GCA_007258455.2. Taxonomy (NCBI): domain Eukaryota; kingdom Viridiplantae; phylum Streptophyta; class Pinopsida; order Cupressales; family Cupressaceae; genus Sequoia; species Sequoia sempervirens. Next base: position 10,357 of record VDFB02070953.1, on the reverse strand, counting down.
ATAAACCTTGGGTATGGACCGTCGAACTTTAAATGAACAACTTAGAACATAACCCCAAATAACTATCAAGCTTAAGAAAATGAGGAAAGAAAGAACTTGGGTAGTAGAATGGGAAGCTAGGCGAACTAATGAAACCACCACCCGGGTTAGAAAATTTCAATAAAACACTGCCCAAGTAGGGACTTAACCAAAATTTAACATGGGAGTGTCAATTTACAAAGAGGGGCCCAAGATTTAGACAACAGTCTCGTACCTCCATCCTTGCATAGAGAGGAAATTTGTTGATTTATACTTTGATTTGACTCACCTTTTGGTTGTTAGTCACCCCATGGTTTGAATCTCATTTCCTTGAATGAAATTAGGGAAATAGGTCCTTTTGTGTTAATTCATTATGGTGAACCCCCCGTTTTCATCTATCATTATATTTCCCTTCATTTTAGAGATTATCAAGGGTGAGAATTTACAATGCTACATTTAGTCCCCACTTTAGTGACAGTACAATCTTATGTTCATTATCATAATAAAGGAATATATTTATTTCTGAAAACATTAAATATATAGGATGACATGAAGTTTAGAGATGCGCTAGTCCCCAACTTATGATAACATAAACCTATAATGTTAAGATAAACAAAAAGTAGATATATCACATGTAGGTGTACGAGAGGGGGATCGAGCACCTTCAAGGCCCCAGGTCATGGAGAGCCAAGAGTGGAAGACTACCCTAACTTACCTCAACTTAAAGGGGTGTTTTGAAATGAGGGATGAGAATGATGAGGACTATGAGGTCCTTCAACCACTCTGCAAAATTAAAATTAGTTTTAGGGCTAGGCGAACCAGTTTTTGGGTCCCACACTATACCCTAGGAAGCTCTCTGCTAGAGGATGAAAACATGATTCTAGGATGATAGCATGGTGTGTTGGCATCTCTCAAGTGCACTGGAATTTGTACAACCAGAGGACTGAAAGTACAATGAGAACTACCAAAAAATGAGTTGACAACCTAGGTAATCACTTCCAATGGGCCAAAACAAAGCTATGAAGTAGGCAAGATATAAAAGAATATGATAAAGTAAATATACAAGAGTTGGGGTGGAAAGAATGATCTCACAAAGATACTCATTCACCAGCTAGCTCCAAGTGCACGTCCACACACACAAAAGAAAGAGGGAAAATTGTTGGGGTTGTATAGGGGCTTGCCTCAGTCAAACCCCCATCTTGGTGTTTCCACCTCCATGGATAGGCAAGTTTGCAACAATGGAGAAATATATGATAAAGAAAGGAAATAAAGTAAAGGACACAATAAACACTACAAAGCAGTAATGTGCTACTCAACCAAATCGTAGAGGAGAGGAGTGAAAATGGTTACCACCTCCACCAAGAGCTAACTAGCTAATGGGGGAGAAAAAGAGAGGACTCAAACCCTTGATGCAATGGTGTTGTTCAAAAATTTCTCTATGGAGTTGACAAAGTGTTGTTGTTGCTTCTATGGAGTGCCAAAGTGCTGCTAAGAATGCTTGAGAATGCAATAAGTGTGTCCAAGAGAGTCGAATTGAATGCTTGGAGAGATGAAATGAAGGAATGGAGAATGAATTTGAAGGAGAGAATGAGAAAAATGACCATATTCAGGGTGGTTGATTGAAGAGGGTGTTACAAATCGACCTCCAATGGGAAATGTAACACCTATGTAGGCTTCAAATGTAGGAATATACTAGGGACATAAGCATGTTGCGTGGACATCGCGGCGTCACCTGTGCATCCCAAATAGTTATTCTTCTACTAACACACAAAATAGATGCCAAGTGAAATGATGGAAACATGCTTATGTGGAATTTATCCTTTGAATTTGGTTTTCTAAAGCGAGGAAGGGTAAAAGAGGAATTTGAATAAGGGGTGAAAATTCACTCCTATACATTTTTCCCCCACTTTAGCATGCACAAATACTGATGAGTGCTTCGGTAAATGAGATCGAACAAGTAGTAAGGTTAGAAATGTATACTTGAACCATCGAGGAAGCAGATCATGATCTAGAAAACTCAAGAGTGCAGGACAAGCAGAGGACTTCATAGCCCCGCAAAACTATGAAGTTGAAGAATGAAAGCATCTTACATTAAATATTAATTACAAATGGCATTATGAATGTTGAATTTTAAAAAGATATAACTTAATCTACTATTTTCCTTCATAGCAACACATGTCTAATTAAAATGTGAGTTAGAACATGTATTCATTTCAAAATTTTAATTAAAATATCCAAGTTGACTTGGATCATTTGGCCACAAACTCAATACAAAATACAAATTACATTAAGGTTACATCATAATCCTTTGATAACTTGAAAACCTCCAATGTTTCCTTTTTATGCTCACCTCCACTGGTGGACAAGAACATGGATAAGGTACTTTAACACCCAACCACGAAGCTTATGCTTCCCTAGAATTCTTCCTACTTGAAGAATACCCAACCTTGCATGGAAATTTTTGCAAGATCGAACAATATGCAAGGTGGAATGTAGTGTGTGTGAAAACATCAACATGCATCTCTATCTACGGTTAGAAAAATGCAAGATCTATGATAGGAATGGAAAAGAGTGTCATCACATATAATTCCATACATAAATAATGGGATAACTGCTTGGCCAAGCATTTAAATAAATTTGCAACAACAAATATAGGTTTTGGATAAAGCGAAACCTATACCCTCTTGGTGTAGGAGCACCTTTGAACAAAATTTGTCAATTCAATATGTTGATGAGTACACTCTAGGTGTGGATTCAATATGCACTGAATAAGGTCTTAGAGACCATTTAATCTTGTAATAGGTCTTATTAGATGGTATTTTTGTGATTAGAATGTCAACGGTGCTAAAAGTGCAAAAATAGTGAAAAGTTGTTAATTGTTCAAAAAATGCAAAATTAAAAATGTTGTAAAAGGCAAGTTTAGTAGTCCAACAGTCACTAGGATTTGAACAGTTGGTCTAGGTGGGAAAACACTTTAAATATGTGAATAATTTTGATGTAATGGTTTTTGAGACACTTTTGAAGATTAACACATGAATAACACTCTGTTTTCCCCACTTTTTCTATATTTTCTGTGATTACAAGGTTGTTGTACGGCCTGTACAGTATCATATTAATTCAAATTAAATTGAATTGCATTTCAGACTATATTAGCTTTCACTTGAGTCTACTTTTGAGGAGTTTCATTGAGTTTAGTGCATTTTATTGTTGAATCTCAAAGATCGAGTCTAAACTTGCAGGGTTAAGGGTTTTGTGAGTCTTTAAAATGCAAAATTGACCCATTCCACTCTATGTGGCTACTGTAACTTGTGGAATGGGTCTGAAATAATAGAATATGAGTGTGTATATGTTGATTGGTTGTAGGGGAGACCTAAAAGCATGTTGGGCATGAAACCCTAGGTGGAAAAAATGTGTTTTCTATGTGAAATAGAGAGGTTTTGGTATGGTAAAGAGTGAAATAGTTTGGGGGAGAATTATTTCTTGATGGAATAAGTATGTGTAGAGGTAACTGAACCTATTTTAGGTGGTGGAAAATTTAGATAAGGCCTAGTAATGTGATTTTCAATAAAACCCTAGGTTTTTGGCTAGGAAAAAGGGTTTTGAGTTTAGGCTCCTTGGATGGTGAATTTTTGAAGAAAATTTGAGGAATATTTGGTTTGAATACCTATATATTGCTACTCAATTGAGTTTAGTGGTTTTCAAGAAGCTTTGAGACAAGGTCCTTTGTAAAACAGACCTAATTTGAGGTCTAGAAAGCATAGGAAGACTAATTTGAGGAAATTTTCCAAGGGAACTAGTTGAGAGGTTGTGATATGTTGTAGTGTTCCCTGATGGGTCCTTGAAATGGTATTTTTGCTAGTCTGAGAAGACCTTCTCTAAAAGATATACTTGATTAAGTCAAATTGCAATACTACAAGGAGTAGTGAAGGCTAGTTGTGATATGGTGAATTTGAAGGTCTAGTGACTTGATAAATTGTTGTATTGTTTGAAATTGTGTTGTGTGGTTGAAGGACCTTCCTTGATTAGCATCAAGTGGTATCAAAGCGAAGGTACTAGATCTTTGTGGAAGGAGATTGTAGTTTGTGAAAGAAAGATTTGAAGGTGAAGAGGAAAAACTAAAAAGGTGCCTCCTAAAGGAAAGAATGTGGCAAAGGAGATGAATTATTTAAAGAGTTGGTATATTAAGGAGATCAGAGAATTGAGAGAAAGGTTGGCAGCCTTAGAGACTGTACCATAGAAAAAATTATCTCTTGCTTGACATGGCAGTAATTAATGATAAATTAGACTTAATGAGGCCTTGATTTAGTGTTGCGAAGCATTTTATGCATCCACAAGTTAGGTTTTGGACCCTTGTAAAATAAATAAAATGTATTTATTGACGTCTTGTAAAGGTGTTGTAAAGTCTTGTAAAATACTTTCACACTTTTCTAGACTTAATGAACTCATTTCTCCTTAATTCAACATTATAAAATGTATTTAATTACATCTTCACATCAATCTAGAAGGCTTATGAACTAAAATTAACTTTAACTAGGTGTTGTAATGTGTTTTACACATTCACATTGGTTCTTGTGCCTTTCTAGGCTGTGTGGACCTCATTTTGAGTGTTGTAAATTGTATTAAATAACACTTTCACATTAAATTTTGTATCCCAAGCCCTAATTGACCTTTACATCATCACTAATAGGCCCCTATTACCCCATATAATGCATCTTGAGGTATAAATTGATCAAATACCCAACAAAGTCACATTATAAACCTTATTTCTTAACTTCCTAGCATCTTAGCTAAAATGACTTTGGGACCTATTTTCACTTCATGCAAAATTAGTTCCATCCAGTGGGACCCATTTCCATGTTGGATGGTGAATGAGTCCCCAGTGATCCCCTGCAATAACAATCGGCTTTACAATTTTGGCCAACCGATACACTCCAACTAATTTTCTAACTAAATCTCTACATCTGCATAACCTATAGTATAAATCCATGAGGAATTCCAAGATGACGAAACTGTTGATTTGTGATATTTTGTTTTTAGATTCCAAATGTATTTTTTTTCAAAAATTGAATCGATTGCACTTCTTTTTCCATCCCTCTCGTAAAACTAGTTTTTTTCAGTAAACACCATTTTAAGGAGTGATACTCACCATATAGCCCATAACTTTTTTTCCATGAAGGATAAAATTCTAATTTTTTCAAATTTAGATTTTTAACTATTATATCTAGTGCTTCCAACTGGTTTCATAGTGTTTTATTGAATATTTTTTCCTTAATCAAGTTTTGAAGTCAATCCACCTCATAATTTAGATACGCATAAACTATATAACACAAACTTCTTTTCTTGTATGTATCAAAATTCAATTTTATTTTGTTGGATCAAGGGACTTTAATATCTAGTACACCTATATTTTTTAAAAAAGTGATAATCTCCCTATTTTTCCACATGTACATAGAGCTTGATTTCAAAGGAAAAACCTTGCTATCTTCATAAGAAATTAAATATATTATAATTAAATTAATTAATTAAAATTGTACTTTTTGGAAGCTTATAATAAGGACCACATAATTTACAAAAAAATAAAATTAAATAAATTCATTTGATCCCCAAAAGTGTAAATCAAAAGTGGTTTAATATCATCTATTTGATATGTGTAAAGGAGACTTAATATGTATGGTTTAAAACTAGAGGGGTTCTATCCATGGGCTTCTTCATTCCAAGGTGGTTTCATTTAAACCTCTCACCTTAATCCTCTAAATTCAAAAATTTTCAATCATTAAGTCATTATTTTTCTAAAATATGTGATTCTCAAACAAAAATCAAGATCTCTATAGAAAGTTCAACCACTAATAGCATGCCCCATTTATCATTTCTTAGTTTGAGGAAAAAAAACTGAAACTCTAAAGCTTCTTATTTCTACGTTGGCCTTAGGGATCCAATTAATGGTAAAATAAGGTGGATTTCATATAAAATCAACTCTCTAAACCTGAAATCACAACCATTCTTCATTATTTATTGATCTTTCTTCCATCTCAAGCAAGTTAGGGTTTCATAATTTCAAGTCATCAAGATAGAAATTTTCATACATTCAAGATCAATCATCATGGAAAGGTAATCAACTCCATTATTGCATGTTTCATTACATTCTTTCTCTATTTTGGTTTAATTACCTAAAAGGGCTTTGACCAAGGCAAACCCCCATGCGCTAACATCCAACGTTTCTCTCTCTTATCTTGTGTGTTTGCACATTTAGACATCTTGGAGGTTAAAAAATTATTGAAGGTTTCATTTCAAAGTCATTTAATTCATATCTTCATTATTTAGGGTAAAATATCAACAAAAAGCCACTTTCAGGCCCAAATCTGATAGTTTCAAAACATGACACCTAAAGAAGCAGAAATTGCAAACCGAAAACTCCATATTCCACCTTTGAATATTAAAAAATTCAAAAGTGGAATCATTCACCATGGGTGGAGAATGAGTACCACTTACAGGTTTTTTTGTGGTTTTCTACATTTTTAGACACCCATTTATCTGAAATAGGTTTCGGCTCAATTTCACAAAACTAGGACTAATTCGCCCAGAATGGTGAATGAGTTCTAGTAGGATAAATTTCTAGCATTAGTAGTATTTCCAATGTCATTTCTATCCTTCTTCAATATCTCATGTGCACACTTTCAATTTCATCCATTTTTGCTTCAGTTTTGCATTCATTTATAGGTGTTTTTGCATTACACAATGTGTTTTCAAACAAGCCATGTTTCTTAGATCTTGCATTAATAAGTCATTTATTTTATCATTTTATTGCATGTAAACAATTCATATAGACACATTACATCCATTTCCCATCCAATATTGCATTAGTCTTGAATGTAACATTGTGCATTTTGGCCTACCTCTCTCTTTTTAGGTGAAAAACCCTAGAAGAGTTAGAGAGTCTTGTGGTGCCAAAATCCTATGTTTCATTTTGGTGAACCCATTTTTTGAATACCCCCTTGTCTTATTTAGATTCCTATATCATCCTAGAATTAGCTTGCATTGCATTTTGCATTAGTTAAGTTGCTTTCTAGGGTTTCATTTTTTCATGAGTAAAAGTGCATAATAGGTTGCATTTTTGCATCTTTAATCATTGAAAAGTTCTGAAATTCTACATTTTTAATAGAGATCTGCATCATAGAACATAGACAACATTAACCTCACTCTAAAATTTCTAAAAAAAATCCAAAAAATCCCCACTAGGACTCATTCACCACCTTGGGAAAATTAGTCCCTTTTGACTCCTAAAACTATATTTTGTTTCCTACTGAAAACCCTATTTTCTAGCTTTTTTTCCTACCATTACTTACTGCATCCATTAGTTGATTTTTTGTAGCATGCATTTCATGATCTATTTAGCCTAAATTAGCTCATTTCATGCATTGTTAAATTCAATTATGCATTTGCAACATTTCATTTTCAAATTAGTACATAGTGTAATCAGTAAATTACTTTGTTTGAAATCTGGAAAATTGCATTTTATCCTATTTCTTTATATTGCATTTTATTTGAAATAAGCATTATTTACATTCATGGCACTTAGAATTTTTCAATTTTCATTTTCATCATTAGTTCCTAGTTCATTTAGATCAAATTCATTAGCAAATGAAACCAAACAACAAAACACATCAAATGATCCAATTCAAAAATTGAATTAATTTCAAAAAACCATAACACGCAAGCCCTTTAGTAGTGATGATGTAGACATGTTAGATGAAGCCCTTAAGGACTTCCTCTCACTATAATCATCCACTAAAGATTTGACACAAAAGGATGCAAGCATTGATAATCATGATAATCATAATTGTTCTTCTCCCAATATCTCTCCCATTGGTGATGAAGATATCTTGTTGAAAGAAGACACAATAATTGAAGATCATGAAAGTCTTGCTTGTCTTCCTTCTCCTCCCCCTTGCAAATACATTATGACACACAAAGTTGAAAACATTGCCACTACCTTACCGAGTCCTCATTCATCTCCCAACACCTCCCCTACTTATGCAAATCCTTTATTGAATAAGGATAAACTCGTGAACAATCATGACAAACACATTTGTGTGGAGAATATGATTGAGAGCTATGAAAATCCTACCTCTCCCACTCAAGAATACATCATAGAACATGTGTATGTAAATGTTGATAATCATGATAAGCAACCCCTTTCTTCTCCGAATATCTTCTCTACACATGAAGAAGATAGTTTGGTATTAGAAGATATTGTGATCGAAGGTCTATTTGAACAAAACAATCCAATCATTAGTAACCATGAAACTCCTAGTTATCCTTCTATTGATGCCTCTCCTATGAGTGATGTAGATATCTTGCCAAATCCAATTTTGACATGTGATGAACATATGAGATCTCCTTCTACAGTCGATATTATGGTACATAAGAATGATACCTTAGAGAAAGAAGATAAACAAATAGAGCCCCATTCTCCTATCCTCACTCTTAATACTCAAACAAATCCCCTTCATGATCCCCCTATGTGTACTAAGAAACAAGCTCACAATACACCGAACTTCATTCTTCCAAATCATAGTCTTCGTGATTGTCCTTTCATAGCAGTCCACCCATCCAACAAACCTTCACTCAACATCCATACTATCACCAACCCTTCTGTCAAGAATAATTCAACCTTGGTACATCCTAAATCAATATATAAATGACATTAGTTGTTGCTCCTTGTCTTGTAATAGTTGTAGGACCATAACATACTCACTATTACATGTTTTGCATTCATTGCAAGGGGAAGCATACCATCATCCACTACAATATCACCCTTGACCTACACTAAGTGGGGGAAATGGGTTTGAAAGCCTTATCCCTATATGTCACTTATTGTTGTCTCTTTTGACTAGTCTCTAACCTTTCATGAACATAGCAGAGCAAGCTTGAGTTGTGGATGACATGTCTTAAGATTGACTCGCATGTGACATACTCCCTTTCATCATGATGTTTCTTATCGAAAACATATGATTTGGCATAGGGCTTTTTAGATAAGCTCTCATATTCTCTCTTCTACTTTAAAGCAATTGCTCATAGAATGGTGTGTAACAATTTCTTTAAAGTGGGGACATACATAGACAACATTGTTTTGCAAATTTCATGGTATGATTTACTTTTTCTCATGACATGTCCTCTCCTTGGTGGTGTCATTGGGTTTGATGCCTTATAAGAGTGAATGATCAACAGAAGTGGCTTGATGCAAACAAGGCATCCCATGGATAATGATTTTATACTAGGGATAATGATCAACTAAAGTGGCTTGATGCGAACAAGGTGTCCCATGGATAATGATCTAACCTCCTGACTTGTCCTCTCTTGGATAAATTAGGCACAATGCTACCTAAGAAGAAGACCTTGCATGAACAAATCAAAATACCCTTTAGCAAAATTCTTTACAAAAACATTTACAAAAAACACTTACATTGTGGTGCCTTATCAATGTTATCAGAAGCATAACTTTGTTATGGTTTGTATAATGAGAATCTGACACACTAGAATGACTTTCTTGCTAAAACCACTTCTTTGGGACAACTCAACCCATGGACAACCTTATGTTTTGTGGCCCCAAAGTGAGCACATCTTTCCCACCCCATTTTTATTTTTGTCATTGTGTGATTTGATCCCAGGGGCTTGACTGCCTTCTTGATCTCCACATCTATACATTTGGATCTCTCTTGAATGTCTATTTTAGTGTGAGTTTGAAGCAAGTTCATCCTCTCACTAAAGTGGGGGCTAAATGTACCATAGAAAAAGTATTTCTTGCTTGACATGGGAATAATTGATGATAATTTGGAATTAATGAGGCCTTTATTTAGTGTTGTGAGGCATTTTATGAATCCACACTAGGTCTTGGACCCTTGCAAACCAAATAAAATGCATTTATTGACATTTTGTAAAGGTGTTGTAAAGTCTTGTAAAATAATTTCACGATTTTCTAGACTTAATGAACTCTTTTCTCCTTAATTCAACATTATAAAATGTATTTAATTACATCTACATATCAATATAGAAGGCTTATGAACTAAAATTAACTTTAACCAAGTGTTGTAATGCATTTTACAAATTCACATTGGTTCTTGTGCCTTTCTAGGCTATGTAGACCTCATTTTAGCATTGTAAAGTGTATTAAATTACACTTTTACATTGAATTTTGTGTCCCAAGCCCTAATTGACCTTTACATCATCACTAATAGGCCCCTATTACCCCATATTATGCAACCTGAAGCATAAATTGATCAAATAACCGACAAAGTCACAAAATAAACCTTATCTCTTAAATTCCTAGCATCTTAGTTGG
>VDFB02070952.1:0-24211 GCA_007258455.2 Sequoia sempervirens | reverse complement strand
CATGCATAGAAGTTATATGATGTCCATTGCCACATAGCAGCATTACTCAGGATTGAGATTGACTTGGAAAACCAAAACTATAATTGTAATCCAATTCCTCGGGATTTAATAAGGATAAAAATCAGGAAATTAAAAAAATGCTGAAAAAATCTATAAAAATTGGAAAAAAAATGTTGTTTTTTAAAATTTCATGTGAAATAAAATGCATAGAGAAAGAAAGTGAAGCAAATTAAGACTCTTAAGACATGATTTATGGAATATGCTCATCAATTTTTTTTATTACAATGCATAGCACATAATTTGTTTCTTTCAAAGTTTGTACCTAGAAATCAATTACAACTTTGAACTATCTTAGAAATAATAATATAATTTTACAAAATACAAAGTAACAAAAAAAAAGAAGAAAAAGTCTATGAGGCTACAATCCACTAGAACACAATAGAACATGATGTTGAAGCTCTAGTGTCTAAGCTCTTCTACACTTGATTGCAGTCATGTTCACCAACTACCTAATCCAAGATGGCCAACTCCTCATCATCAAAAAATGGCTCCTCAAAGTTTGTGATCCATTGTGAGTCTAGATCAATGTCATCAAGGTCAATTGGTTGATCATCCTTGACATTTCCTAATATTATCAAGGAATAACTTTGTGGCATATGAGTATGCGCATTATTCAAGAATTTAAATTTATTTACAATTTACAATTTACAACAATGACTAGAATTTAACAGTTTAACTAAGTTTTCTTACCTTGAATTTTCTTGAGCCATAGGTGAAGCTGTCCTGAATGAACACCAAATTCTTCATCTGCTTTTGAGTCAAAAAATTACAAATCTTGGAGTGTATGTGTTCACAGTCACACACCAAGAATGCTCACAAGCAGAGGAATCGCAAGGCTAGCTCAATATGTGCATCACCATCCATCATAGGGATTTGGCTTCCTTGCTAAAAAAATCCCACCGTTACCCTGAATAAAACCAAATTTATCAATATTCTATGATCTAATAAATATCTGATGATGTGAAAACGAGTGGAGAAAGATTTGTTGATTCATCTCTCTAGTGTCTGAACCTAGTTTCTTGGCTTTTGCTTTGTTCCTAATAGGCTCAATTAGGGGGGATCTGCATGCCCACAACCCCCCCTACCCACCGAAAAAAGCTTTCTCCTTCCTTCAGCCATTGGCTGGATCCAAAACCTCAGTCTGAAGAAATGAGATTGCTGCTGCAGGAACAAGGAAGATCATGGACATCATTGTGAGCAACAAGTGTATTCCAGCCACAAAAGAAAGTCTGGTGTTCAATCTAGACATAGGTGAATTCACAAAGATTGTCTCCTCCCTACACCAAAGCAGTTTTTTGGGAGCACATCTTCCTCTAAAGGAGTTGAATGCCTGGGTTAAGAAAAATTGGATACTAAAAGGAGAATAAAATAAGATCATGTGAAAAAGGATACTTTATCGCTATCTTCACTACTGAATTGGATAGAGACAGGATCTTTGGAGAACCATATTTCTTTAGAAGTGCAGATCTTTTTTGTAAACATCGGCATTTGGGTTTCAAGCCTACTGAGGAAACATACCCACAATGGCTCCAATTTGGATACCCATGTATACACTACCCCAACAAACCTAATCTAAATATGTATTCAATGTGATTTGCCAATTCCTTGGCAAAAGCAATTGACTTTCCAGTTATGCAAGGATCTATGTTGTGTTGGATCTCTCACAGGTTCAGTCGAATAATGTCATTTTGAGAGTTGGGGAAGTGTAATGTCCCTGGCTAATTCTGACTTAAATATTCAGTTTTGTTGCCTTGGACATTTTGCCGAACAGTTTGTTGACAATCTCCTTAATGCTGGTAAATGTGTTTCTGTTTGTTCTTCTCACATAAAGGTATTTTGACAAACAACTGTCGTACCAACTCCAACTCTTATTATGACTGAAAGTTTAAATGCATTCACTCGAATAAGCAGTGACAGTCAAAGGACCATTTAACAAACATCTAGCTTGCAATCCAGCTTCAATTGTATAAGATATGCAATGACTGGGATGAATCGGCTAGTTGCTAGACAATGTAGAATGCCATCCTTTTGATATGCAAAAGCTCTGGTAGCGGACATGTCCCTCTTGCTAAGACACTGATGGTTTAGGCTCACAGAAAGCAGCTCCCCATCAATCAATTGTCTTGCTTAATTTCACCATTATTCTGTTCCAATCTCCTATATGCCTTACACAGCGCATCTCAGGTTCTCCTGACAGCTGAGTGATATCGTTTCCTAAGATTTTACATGCCAAGGATATGACGACTCCTTTATGCAAAGTAATTTGTCGCTACAGCTCTCAATACCTGGTGAACTTAATGAATCTTCATGATAATACTCAATAACTCCCAGATTGTCTTATCTGACTGCGTCCCCCTTCTAAATTTGATAGTCTCTTCAATTTCTACCTCCTTTGATAATTGGTCTCATTCCAACTTCTGGCGAACGATAGCTTTTAGCAATTTGACTTTTCTCTGGCATCTTAAGTAAATTCAATATCACCATACATTCGAATCCCAAAATATATGAGCTATTTTTGTCTCATTCGCCTTGTGTGCTGCCCTTCGTCTTTTCTGAGTTTGTCTCTTATCTGCCAGTAGTAGACGAATTCCTGTAGCGCCTGAATTTCTCTCCAATAGAATTCAATATAATCGAAACCTCCTAAATGAGCAGCTTCTTGTCTTTTCTTTGAATTCTCTTCAGCTTAATAAGTCGCCCCAAGAATTTCTATTTGCGTCTCTCACAAATGTTGAATTCTTTTTTATGCTTCCTTTTCTCTTTATCTGATTTCCCATAAATTTTCTCCTTCCTGGTTTATGCTTCGTAATCTTTCTTCTATTCTCTTGGTCAATATATTATCTCTTCTCCCTCCTCCCCTTTTTCCTTATTGTGTCCTCCTTGATAAAGGCGGTTTTGTCCAATGGATGTGTCTCTACCAATTCAAGGCGTCCATTCTTGACAAGTGATTTGTTTGTGACTAATCGTGTTTCCTTTGCTTAATTCGTTTCTTCTTGGCTGTTTATCAAATGACTAGTATTTATACATATATAAACAAAGGACATGTTCTATTTTCATATAATTATATTTAAATATACGTATATATATGTATATATTATATATGTATGTATATCTTCTATCTATTTGAAAAATGCAAATGTATCAAGACATATACTTATCTTAAGTTCTCCTGTGTGATGGGGACACAGGAAGTGAAATGGGAGCAAAGCCTTGACTACAAGAATTCCCATTTAGATGTAGTGCCTGTCATGAATAGGGGATCAAAGAATGCCCTTTGCAGCAAATGAATGACATGAAAAAGAAATCAGACCTAGTTGCCAAAGAAGATGAAGGATTCACCAAGCCAAAAAGGCAAAACACCATAAGAAACAAGAGTGTTATTAAAGGGGCAAAGGAAACAAGGAGACAATGAAGGAGATAAGGAATTCAAAGGATATGAATTCAAAGGAGGAATCTATCCCAAAACTTCAAGTTTTTGGAGGGGTATGAATTCAAAGGAGATTTGGAGAAACTACTAAAAGAACCTCCTACTCACTGGATGGGGAACAAAGGAGAAGAAATGTCCAGAAAGCAAGAAAAAATATCTCATACCCAAGATGGGGAGGCCCATGTGGCTTTGATATAAAACAAAGAGAGAAACAAAGAATCAAGCTCAGACCAAGGCAACAGAAACCCATCAACGAAGCACAGGAGGAATGACAAGAAAAAGAGACTTCAAAATTTCCAAGGTGGGTAAATCATCCAAATAAGACTTCATCCAAAATGTTGCTATGGCAAACATAGCAGCAAGAAATCAATCTCAACCAACTACAGGACATCTTGGCAAGCACCAAGAAATCTAAAACCTTCTAATGAAGGTTATTCTTGGAACATTAAGGGCTTCAATGCCTCAATCAAGAGAAGGTCTCTTACAGAACTTTTGGAAAAATATAGGCTAGACATTCTACTTTTGCAAGAATTCAAATTGGTGGAACCCCAGAATGAGTCCTCCCTGTCCTATTCTTATAGGAACATGCAAGGTGCCTTCAAGAAAGTGAATGTCACTTTGGCTGGGCTTGGCACTGTCTAGAATTCTTTTGATATCTTGCTCCAGGAGATTCGTGTCCACAACCCATTGGCTGGCTACTAGATCCATTCCAATAATTCTGTTAAAGGTTTTTGGCCTTACGTTTATCGTCTGCAAGGTAATCAAGATGAAGAGAGTGTTTGGTCCCAACTCCATTAGGTGATCAACTCTCATGAGAATCTGAAATAGATTATACCAAAGGATTTTAATGCAAGGATCAATCACTCTTAGAAACATGGGGAATCTTCAATTCTCAAATATGTTCTAATTTTATCACTTTCATTGATGAATATAACCTATGGGACGTTAGACCCAAGAATGGGTGTTTCAGCTGGACTAACAAAAGAAGCTGATTTATAGGTGCTTCACCTGGACTAACAAAAGAAGTTGATTTGCTAACATTTTGGAGAGATTGGATGGACTCTTGCTAGCCACTCAATGGATGGACAAGAACTTGGTCTTTAGTTCGGAGGTGCTAGTGAAACCAAGTTTGGATCACTAGGCCATCCTGTTAGATATAGAAGAGGACCATTTTCCAAGAAGGGTTCTCTTCAAATTTGAGAAGATGTGACTGGAACACCCTAAGCTCAGCGGCTTTGTTTTGGAATGCTAGAATTCCAACTTGCACTAAAATGTTCTTGTTTGCTCAAAAACTTAAAAATCTTAAAACTAGTATAAAGGAATGGAACAAGAATATCTTCCAAAATATTTTTCTCATGAAAGCAGTTTGGAAAACGAAATGAAGGATATCCAAATGTCTACAATGAAGCAGGGTCTTTCAAATAATCTGAAATTTTGCAAGAGATTTATGGAAGGCAAAATCTAGGGTGAAATCGTTTGAGGGGAATAGAAGCACAAAATCTTCTGTTAGGATATTTCTTGGAAACAAAGGCAAAAATTAATAAAACATCATACCACTTTAAGAGAATAACCTCTAAAAATCAAAATATGAGAATATGAATTTAATATTACAACTTATGATGGTTTCAAAGAGTCTTTCTCTTCCTTATTTTTAGACATAATTAGGTAGTGACACACACCTTTATCCTAACCAGGTCGGACTAGGGAGTTAACTAGAGCTAATAAATAAAGTCATTTAGGTTCAGCATGCCACAACTGCTTAACCTTATTACAATTAGGAAGATAGAATATTAGGAGCATATGCCATAACATGAAAAATTCCAAAAATTGTGGCATGTAGAACAAATCAATGAAAAATCATAAAATTGCAAGACTTACTCAAAAACAATCACAAAAAACTAAAAAAAAAATGTAGTTTCCTTGATATATCACTCAAAACCCTAGAAAAATCACCATTAAATTTGCTATGGTTTGTAAATTATAACAAAAACAAAACTCTTGGCCTAAATCGCTACTCTAATACCACTTGTTAGGATATTTCTTGGAAGTAAAGGCAAAGATTAATAAAATGTAAAACCATTTCAAGGGGGTGACCTCCAAAAATCAGAACATGAATTTAATCTTCCAACTTAGATGGTTTAAAAAAGTCTTTCTCTTCCTTATTTACAGGAATAATTAGGTAGGGACACACCCTTCATCCTAATTAGGTCAGCCTAAGGAATTTAGTAGAGCTAACAAATGAAAATATTAAGGTTAATCATGCCACGAGTGCTTAATGATATTACACTTAGGAAGATAGAATATTAGGGGCATATCTTCCATCTCTATTGTAAAATGAGAAGGGGATGCAATACCATTCCCAAGTTGGAATCTCTAACAAGCTACATCTTAGAGCAACTCGATTAAATCAGCAAAACCCTTTAGGAATATTGGCAGTCCATGTTGGAAGAGGAGATTGTGTCCAAGGATAGGGAGCATGATGTATTCACTTAGAGCATCTATAGACTCTTAAATTGAATGTATAATGATGAAGCCCTTCGCATGAAGATAACTTCTGAGTAAGTTAAAAAAGCTATTTTGAGATGAAAGGGGATGAAGCCCCAAGCTCAAATGATTTTGTAGCTTTTCTCTTTCAACAATTATGGGACTTGAATGGTACGGAGCTTTGGGAGGTGGATAAAGAATCTAAGGCTTCCAAATCTATGCTCAAGGCAGTGAACTATACCTTCCTAGTCCTTATTCCAAAGCAAATGGAGGTCATCAAGAAAAAAAGATTTCAAACTTATCTCTCTTTGTAACCCGGTCTACAAGGTGATTTCAAAATTGATAACTGATAGGTTGAAAGTTGAAACAGATTCTTTATTGTATCATCTCAAATTATTAGGGTGGACTTTTGTACAAGAAACATGTTTTAGATGGTATCACCACCACTTGTAAATTAGTTCAATCCTTGGCAATCAATAAAAGAAAAGGAATGCCCATTAAATAGATATCTCTAAAGCTGATAAAAAAAGTTAATTGGCCTTTCATTGATGAGGTATTGGAAAATTTTGGTTTTTAATAAGCAATGGAGAGAATGGTTAAGTAGTTACTATGCTACCCTCTAGTTCTCAATCATCAAAAATGGTTCGGCAGAAGGTTTTTAAAGAGCTCCAAAAGCATAATATGAAATATCCCACATACGATTTTGCCCTAAAATTTGATTTTGAAACTCAGAATTCTGCCCTATTTTTCAGCACTTTAATTTTCTGTTCAAAACCCTAGATTCTGATCTGAATTTTCTGATTTCAAACAAGTATGAACAGCGAACATATATGCTTCCAAAATGCTCAAACAATAAAGCAAATATATCTATCCTTCCAATCACAAATATATCCAGCAATGAACAACAATAGAATGATCACAAACACATGAAAGAAATCTGATTTCAAATTGTCCCAACTGCTGCTACAAAATCAGAATTATTGTCCATGCAAGTACATCACAAAATGGGCTCAAACATGCCCAGAATTGACCCATAAGTCTGCTGCTACAAATCAGCCATAAATACATAACAAAATGCATAGAAAATGATGTTCCAAATGAACCCTAGCTGAGTGAACTGCTCCAGCTATGATAAGATGCCAAAATGTATGCAAAATATGGATGAAGATGCCTCCAAAAACCCTACCAAATGATGCATTGGCCTCCTGGCCTGAAGATGAGGGTTTGAAACCCTTGCAAAGCTCCCAAATGATCTCCAAATGCCAAATCGCCCCTCCAAGACCTAGTCACACTTCCTCCAAATACGGCACTCCACTCTAGGGTGAAACCCTAGACAAAATAATGCAAAATCTTCCCTCAAAATGTCACTCAATCTGATCTGAAAATCTGAGTATAATTTCCAGCCCTTAATCCATCACAAAACGCCATTGAAGCACAAGTAGACCTCCATCATGAAGTACTCCCAAGATGAGCTAGGTTTTCATCCAACTCACCAAGGGTTTTTGTCCTTGTAATAGATGCAACAAGTTGCTGGTTCAAACTGAAGATAATATTCACGATGATGAAATGCCTCCCAATGAACTTGTATTTATATCAACTTCACCTTTTCCCTCCAATTCGGCCAACCCAATCCAAGTGCCCAATTCCACCTTTTAAATTTCAATTATTTTCTTTTTTTTATTCTCCAAATGGGGTGCACATTTCCATAAGATAAAATAATTTTTTATTTTTATTTTTCCCTCCTTATATCTCCCAAAAGGGGTTGCCAAACCTCATAGAAAATTTATAAAAATATTCTGGCTCCACAAAAAATAATAATAAATTATGGAAATCCAATTTCCAAGTCCGCCAAGCCAAATAAAAAATAATTGAACTATAAAGAATTATTTTCCTAATTATTCAAGGCTCAAACCAAATATTCGGGGACATTACATAATATAAGGGGTATCCCTTTCCCCCTTACCTCTTCATTATCATGGTGGAGGCTCTAGGAAAATGACTTGAGTACCCATGGAATAATAAGAAAATTAGTGAGCTATGAGCCTCTTCTAATGGGCATCATCCCACTCACCAAGAACCTGTTGACACACCTTCTTGTTATCCCTACCCTCAAACAAAAATTAAAATCCTAAGAGATCTACTTTGAGACTATGAGTTGACCTCTTGTTAAAAATTGAATCAAGATAAATCTAGGATTTTCTTTTTGAATGTTAAAAAGGAGGAGAGATCTTCATTAGGAGGATCCTCTCATTCAAGAGAGTTGATCTCCCCACTAACTATTTAGGATTCCCTTTGGTTGCTAAAAAGAGCATGGAGTTGTGGCTTCCTATCCTTCAAAATTTTGGAAAATAATTGGTTGAAAGGGAAAGTTCTTATCTTCAACCAATAGAATCACCCTTCTCAAATCGGTTCTTCAAGCTATCCTGATCTACTAGTTTTCTTTGCTCATTGCTCTTAAAGTATACTCACTGTCATTAACAAAACTATGCAAAAATTTCTTTGGCAAAGAACAATGGACACGTGGAACTTTCCCTTAATGGCTTGGGACAAGATTTGTGAGCGTATTGGGTATAGGGGTGGAGGTACTAGAAATTTAAGTATCTTTAACAAGGCTCTTGTGGCGAAGCTACTTTGGTTGTTCATATAGGACAATTTCAAAACCACACAAACCTTTATGGCACATGTCGTTTTTACAATTTTATCACTATGTTTTCTGCAACATCAAGTCCTTACTATCTCTCTCACTCTTCCTAATGCTCGCACTCAACTAATGATGACTTGGCTAATGCTCTCCCTCTTGTCATTGCTCTCAGTTTTCCTATCCTAATGCTCTCACTTTTGCAGCTTATTGTTGCAACATGCAACCTTGCTTGATGCTGTTGAAACTTGATATTGACTTGGAGTTAGGCTAGGATCTTAATTCATTGCATTTTGCAAGTGCTTAGGTTGTGTGTAGGGTCCATAAACCATTAGGGTTAGGGTTAGTGCTCAAATATTTTTTTAAATGCCTGATTTTCTTTAAAACATCATTTTTTCAGCTATTTGATGCAAGGCATGGCTGGGAGTTTCAAGTGCATTTGAGGGATGCTAACAAGTCCTCTAAGGGTCCCCAAGATGTCCCTACAATTCCCTAAAGTCTCCAAATCAAGGGGAGGCCCCAACAACGTCCCCTCTCTAAGGGAAACATCCTGGAAACATCCCCTATCTGCAAGCAATGGTGGCAGCATAGCAGGGGGTATTTCCCTAGAGTCCTTGTGTCCCGAAGATATCCCTATCCCAAAAATGGTAGGAATTTGAAGGGGGGTGTGGGGGTTCCCATGAAACACTATAGTTAACTTTCTACAAACACTTACAGTAGACTTAAGTTATGCAAGGTGAATAGCACACATAATCCTAACAAAAAGCTGATTGCAAATGCCTAGTTTCAAGATAATCATAAAGTCTACAATACATACATTTGAGAAGAATCATTTTGCCCATTGGTACATAGGCAACTCTACAATAGCTACCCCTCACTCCTTTGCAACCCAAGTTACTAGTCTTGGTATGAAAACAAGTACAAGGACGGCAACGACAAATTTTTTTTGAGTTCAAGTACAACCATATATATATGCATATAATATTAAAAAAATTTAAATATTATATATAAAAATAACATATATACTATATTTGGTTTTGAATATAATATTATATTATAAAACTGTATATTTATATATTATATATTTAATATTTTTAATCTATATTATATTATAAATTGTATATTTAATATTTGTATAGAACATTATATATAAATATTTATATATTTAATATAATATAAATATTTATACAATATTAAATATATAATATATTTAATATAAATATACAATTTCATGATATAATATTTTATTAAAAACTTAATCTAGCATGTATAAATATTTATAAACCATGTAGCACGTATATCACACTTCAAGAAATATCAATATAAATATAAGCATGTAATTTGACATAATAAATATCAATTTAATACATTTAATTATGACTGTAAAATCTTCAAAAAAGATTTGCAACCCATGATTTTTCCTCTACATACAATACTAATTTTCTCCCACAACTAGACTTTCAACTGCGACTAAACAAAGACTCTTGCACAACCCTCAACTTGTGACCTAATGCTTTCAACTACCTGTGGAACCACGAGGTATTTTGCCACACAAATTTTGTGATTTTTTTTAACTATTTTATGTGGGTACATGCAAGTCCTCCCAAGTACGGCCTAGCCAAATGCCAAGGTGTCTCGACACCAAACTAAAACCAAAACCAAACCGGTCAAGTATGAGAGGGGGGCCTGTTGTGACCTTTTCACACATCGCCCCATTGCAAATGGGGACCCCCCTAATTTTTGCTTTGTTCGAGTCTTTTGGCTTGGTTTCTTGTTCGTTTTCCTGTTGTCTCTCTCTTGTTCTGTCTGTCTTTCTGGGGATGTGCCCGTCTGATGTGAAATTTTGGCTAAGTCTGGAGGGCTTTTTGATGAATTAGGGTTTACGATCTTCAAACAACTTTGAGATCAAATTGAGTTGGCTAATCAAATTTTCAGCTTAGCACTGCTATCAGGATGCTTCGAGCAGGCTCCCACTGAATTCTGATAACTTGCTATTTTTAGTAAGTACCAATTTGGGGCCTATTTTCTTGGGATTTTCAAATTCTGACAATTGCACTACACTTAGAACATTGTGAGATACCTGCTTGCAAAATTTGAGCTGAAGCAGACAACTTACTATTTTTAGCAGTTCTGCCTTCGAGGGTCATTTTTAGGGTTAGCATGTTGGACTTTCATATGCATGTCTAGAGATTCTTTGTGGGTTTTTCAAGACCTTCGCAGTGATATAGCATGCAAAACGAGATGATGACTTTCAATGATTCAAGCTTCATAGGCTATTTTTAGGGTTTGCATGCAGGATTTCTCAACGCATGTCTGCATAATCTTTCTGGGTTTACTGAGAGCTTCACAATGAGGTAACATGCAAACAAAGTTGATCACTTTTCCAAGACTTGCTATTTTTACCCAGTGCTCGCATGTTGATAATTTTTCTGGGTTGTTCTAGGTTTCTTGAGATCTCTTAGGCAGTGTAACATGCAAACTCATCCGGCAACTAATTGGTCACTTTTTCAGATACTTACTATTTTTAGCAAGATCACTTCGGCAGCTGCCCAACACTTCAGAATCACGAACAGGGCTAAGTGCAACAGAAACGAAGTCAAACGGAGGCCATTTGAGCAACATGCAAGTCAAATTAGGGTTTCCAGCTTCAGGACCCAAAATGAGGGGTCAAACGCTAGAATTTCCAAAAACCAAGGTATCCCATCACAATCAGTATCTTTTAGGGAACCCACTGGTAAAATTTGAAGGCGATCTGAGCACTTACTATTTATAGTAAGTCATTTCTCAAATAGGGCTATAAATAGCAAGTCAGCGCGAGGCACCAGTATGAGCAGATCAAGCAAGTGATGAGGACCCCGTGGCGTGAATTTCAGATCAAGCGGAGTTGCAGAGATTCAAGAATCAAGCACTTACTATTTTTAGCAGGCCTGTGCAGAGGAATTAAGGTTTCCTAAAGTATAGGGCGAGACGACAGTCACACAAAAGCAATATCCAGTCACAATCGAAATCCTTCAGGCAATCAGCACACAAAGTTTGAGCCCATTCTGAACAGTTACTATTTTTAGTAAGCTGCTAAAAATAGCAGGTGCATACTGGCATTAGGTGCCAACAACTCAGTCACGTCACAGGGTTCAAAACAAAGCGAAAATCAAGCTTTTTGGAGCTCGAAATCAGCTTGAAATGCAAAAATTGAGGAACTTTCTAAAAATAGAAAGCTAGGGCAAGCTGAGGGCAACATGAACAAACCACTTTAAATCAGACGAAAGCTTGGAAAATCATCCAAGTCTGATAAAATGAAAGCTTGACACCCTCAAATCCCCCCTAGAAGCTTGAAGAGCCATGAAAAATTCACTAAGTTGAGGAAATTTGAAGTCCAACATGCCAAATGCGCCTTAGCTTGAGAGGCTGAATTGAAAATTTATCTGAGTCCTCAAAACTTGAAGCTCAACCCCTTGAATGCGCCTTGACTATGGAGAGCTTGGAAAAATCTAAGTATAGTAAATTTGAAGTAGAACCCCTTGAATGCGCCTTTGAGGAAGCTTGAAAAAAAATCTAAGTGTGGAAAATTTGGAGTAGACCCTCTTGAATGCGCCTTTGACTTGGAGATTGAGTTTGAAAAATATTCTAAGTGTTTAAACTTGAAGTATCACCTCTAAAATGCGCCTCAAGAAGCTTGAAAATGTGGGAAATTTTCAAAGGCAAACAAATTGGAAGTAACACCTCATAAATGCGCCCTTGCAAGTTGAGGTAGCAAGAAAATGTTTAAGTGTTCGAAAATGAAACTACAAGGGGTCATATGCGCCTTGATCTTGGAGGGAGAATTAGAAATGTTTCTAAGGCGTGTAAACTTGAAGGAAGCACCCCTATATGTGCCTAAGAGAAGAGCAAGGAGTGGAAAATTTTCTAAGTATTATAAACTGAAAGCTTACTATCCAAAATGCACCCTTGATTGGAAAAGGAAGTCTGAAAATTTTCTAAGTATGGAAAGCTAGAAGCTTGAAGGGTTGAATGCGCCTAGCATGACAAGGAATGAGAAAACCTTCCAAGGCACTAAAAATGAAAGTAGAGGGGGTAATTTGCGCCTTGACTTGGAGATGCCTTGGAATTTGTCTAAGGCATGGAAATTAGAAGTGGAAGGGATGGTATGCGCCAAGCTTGGAGAGGAGGTTGGAATTTTTTTCTAAGGGATGAGAATTGAAAGCTCAAGGTGTAAATGCGCCTTAGTCTGAAGAGATACCTAGAAAATTTTCTAAGGCATGGAAACTAAAAGCACAACACCTCAAATGTGCCTAGCTTGAAGGGGGAGATAGAGAAATTTTCTAAGTGTTTGAAGTTGGAATCTCCCATCCCTAAATGCGCCCTTGAGAGAGAATGAAAGATGAGTTGATGTGAAAATTTCTTAGTGATGGAAAATGGAACCTCTGTTAGAAAAGTTGTCATTGATGTCAAGATTTGACTTAAATCAGATCACTAAAGTTAGTTATTTCATATTGAGCTCAATTGATGGTGCTGGAATTCTACAGATTGCAGTCACTAATTTCAAAAGGTTGAACATGTCAGAGCAGAAAGAAACTTACTTGCAGAAGTTGACAGTCATTGTATTGTGAAACTTTATTATTCTTTCCAAGATGCCGAGTATCTATATCTAATAATGGAATATTTGCCTGGAGGTGATATGATGACCCTTCTTATGAGAAAAGAGACTTTATCAGAGGATGTGGCTCGTTTCTATATTGCTCAGAGTGTCCTTGCTATAGAATCTATACATAAGCATAATTACATACACAGGGATAATCTATATGAAGTCGAGGCAGCGTATAAACCTGAGGTCAATGGGGAACTTGACACACAAAATTTTGAAAAGTTTGATGAAGTTATTGAAGCTGAATATTTGAGCAAAGATCAAATAAATCTAAAGATCAAATTGCAGATCGAAATTGAAAGATTACATGAAGTTAGAAGATCAAATAAATTTGAAGGACAGAGTATAGAATAAATCGAAATAAATCAGATCAAAATAAATCGAAATAAATCCAAAGATTAGTTTGCGATCTGTAGTCAAGAAAAATAGAATGTGAAGATTATGATTAGTTTGTGATAATCGATCATAGACTCAGAAGGACGCGTTTCTTTAAAAGTATAAAATCTAAAAAGGACGTGTCAAAATCTAAAAGTTGCGAATCCTTCAAAAGACGTGTGAAAGGTGTGTCAAAGTCTGAAAGACGTGTTCTTTCAGAAATACGTGTGACTGGATATGTTTTAACAAAAACAAATAAACGCATCAAAGCTTGAAAGACGTGTTTTTAAAGACATGTTTTTTCTTTAAAAGACATATCAAATCTAAAGGACGTGTTCTTGTAAAAAGACGGTAAAGATATATCAAATCTGAAAGTCGTGCTCTTACAAAAGGACGTGTTTTGCTGCATTAGTGAAGAGACTCATTATCAAGGTTATGTAAAAGGCGTATGAATTAAAACTAAAGAGTGTGAGCAGTTCATTCGACCTCCCTGAAGGGACACATTTGTTTAAAAAGATGTGATTGTTTTAACATAGCAAACATTTCAAAAAGGGGAGTATTGTTTTGGTTATAAACAGAAATTAAATGAATCAAGGAAGACCATTTTAATTAAGAAATGGTGTGACTAAATATGAAAAGGCAGTGTTGTGTTCTTTCACCAATAGTTGCAATTTTTGAGCAGTGTATATAATTGACATCCAAGCCAGATTTGAAGTGTGGTTGAGAAGATCAAGAAGTCAAAGTTCAGAAGCTATCTTCTTGTGTGGGCTGAGTGTGAGAGTTTACATCACAAAGGCAGATTAGAGGATTGGCTGAGTGCAGGTCTGATTGGCTTCATTTGATTCATCCATCAAGTCAAGGTGTGGTGCCTTGCATTAGGGGTTGGTGCTCCTTGTAGGTAGGTGCCTACTAAAATTGTAAAAGGTTGGGGTGTTCCTTGTAGATCATATTCTACTAAATCATCCCTCTTGTAAATTGAGCAGGTTGGTACCTACTCTCTTAAAAATATTCAATAAAGCTGGATCAACTTGTGTAAATTGGGTCATATGAAAAAATTGATTGTAACAAGTTTTGAAAAGCATAATATTTGAAAGTTTGTGTTGATTTACTGATTCACCCCCCCCTCTCAAGAAATCTTTTGTGCCTTCAACCCTCAAGGTGGTGAATGCGCCTACACTTAAAGAAGCATTGGAAAATTTTCTAAGTGTGAAAAAAGAAAGTTGAAGAGTCCAAATGCGCCTAAAGGAAAGAGGGTGACTCAAAAACTTTCTAAGGCATTGGAATTGGAAGTAGACCCTCAAATGCGCTCAGCTTAAGAAGGGAGATGGAAAAGTTTCTAAGTAGTGACAATTGAAGTTGGACCCCTTGAATGCACCCTAGTAAAGAGTTTGACTTAGAAATTTGGCTAAATGAAAGTCTAAGGTGGTATATGCGCCCAAAGCATCAAGGTGAGTGATTGAAAATGTTTCTAAGTGTTGAAAAGTGAAAGCTCAGACCCCTATATGCGCCCTTGAAGAAAGAGATGCTTGGAGAAGTTCAACCCTACAAATGCGCCAAGTCAAGATGGAAGCCTAGAAAATATTCCAGGCGTGGAAATTTCCTTCCTACCCTAGTAAATGTGCCCATCAAGGTGATGACTTGAGATATTTTTGAATGAAGTTAGAGGCAAGGTACTTCAAATGCGCCCTTCATGAGTTAGGTAGGTGGATAAATTTTCTAAGGCAAAACAAGAAAAAGCATGCCCGGAGGAGAAGTAAGATGAACTTTGGTGACGAAATATTTTCTAAGGTATAAAATTCAAAAAAATTAAATGAACCCCTTCGTCTATAGACACATGAATTTTGCACATTTTAAGGGGAATTTTCTTCTGGGTACTGGACATTTTCAGTAAGGAAATGATTTTGAAATTCTTCAGGCCCTACCGGAAACTTTAAGATGGAGATTTTACTCGGGCGCCTGGTTGATGAAATCTTCTAGAGGAAATAAGTTATTTCTAAGGTAGATGGGTTGGAAATTTGGCTAAGGCATGAAGAATTTGAGGAAGAAGTTTACTAGGGGAAAAGGATCCAAAGATCACTCAGACCTTGGAAGTCAAAGCGTGAAAATCAGGTAAGTGAAGTGGATTTATATTGTAAAGTGTTTTGATGTCCTTCTCTTTGTTTGTTTTGCAAGTTGAACACCAAACCAAAGCATGATGATTTGAGACGATGGAGTAAATACTCCAAGACAACATTACAACCTCGAAAGAAGAAAGTTGCACGTTGGAAGAAATGGCTAAATGTTGGGATTTCTCCTCAAAGACCCAATATGCACATAGAGCAGTCAGGCGAATGGCGAGGAAGAAATGCGCGAGTCCAGGATAAGAAAATCCTTCAGGATCAGGGGTGGAGAAATAATGAAGGCCCAGGCATTGAAGAATTGAAGAATGACGGCTGAGAAGAAGATCATCCTCAAGCACAAAAATGCCCTCAAGGCTAAGGAAGAAGTTGAAGCCATGATGATCATACTCATCCAGTTTGCAGTCAAGAAGAGGAACAAGAACAATGCAAACGCGTCTATGGACAAGAATCTTCTAGAAGATGGTGGACATTAATGGCTCATTTATTACCCCCACCCCTCTTGGTGGCAGTTTTTAGGGTTAGGGTTTATGTGGCTCAATTTGAGGCCTTTATTGTAATTGAATCTGAGCCGTCCACTAGATTTGGCCAACTATAAAAGGGGCATCCCCCCTCATTTGTACCTCATTAGACAGTAGAGATTAGAGTAGAGATAGGAAGATAGAGAGACAACTTAGAAGTAGCATAGCGTAGATTGATAGTGTAGTTTGAAGAAGGAAAGTTTTTCCTTTAAAAACTTTGTAAGAAATTGTTGTGAACACTCTCTCAATAAAAAGAGTTTTCGTTGATGATGATCTCGTCTTTTGTTGTGAGTAGCTAGTGAGGTTTCTTCGTCCTTCTACTTCAAGTAGGATTTTAAAGTAAAGTAAATAGATTTTGTTTCATGCAAGCAGTAGATAGTAATTGTGGAATGTGGTCTTCAATTTGAGCAAACTTCGTCAATCCATACCACTAGTGGGCTCGCTGATGGTGAGTTCGCCTTGCGTGGTCAACTAGAAACCTATGGACTTAACTTCGATTACGATCTTCATGTTGGTATGCGTCATTGTGACGGTGTCTTCATTGTTGAATTGTAATCCGAATATCTTTAGTTACTCCCCTTGAAGATTGCACCAGTTCTGTGGAGGCTGTCCAAAGTGAGGCAAAGCGGAATTTGGTTGAGGCTTGTGAAAATTGATCTCCACGTCCCATGCGTAGATTAGTCCATAGCATCTTCTACCCCTGCAACCATTTCAATTCAGTACTTTCTGGTTAGTTTAGGAAACAAGAGCTTTATAGACAAACCTTTCGAGCTTTCAAATTCCTTTCTCCGTTGTTGAACAATTTTGTAAGTCCCCTTGAAATACCAGCAAATCACATCGAGCCAATTGGGACTATCCACTGCATGAAGGAACCTTGGAGTTGAACGCACGAACTCTCTCGCAATCTTAGTGTGCTGGATACTTTGATCAAGAGAGAATAGGGTAGCTGTTGGCAACTTTATTCTGTGTTGGTGTGGTCACGAAAAACACATCAACAGGGCCGATTCTAAAAAACCTAATAACATAGGGAAAAAACTCTCAATGCACTTGAAGAGGCCCCCTATCACCTTTGCATCATCTCAAAAGGACTTGACATAATACAATGTTGAATTTAAATAGTATTCAACCTCATGGGATAGCAATGCATTTGCCAATCCCATTTGTCATAAATAATCTCATATGTTGACATGTATTTCTCCACCTCATTGTGCATCCTAGTCCTAATAGCCTCCTTAGCCCTATCCATGGCCTCATAGAAATAACCAATGTGGGGTTCTTCCCCATAAGCTAGTCTCAAAATGTTGACCAACACTCTAAATGTGTACGATTTGTTGTGCATCTAACCAAAAACTCTCATCAAAATAAATGTAGCAACAACCCTACCATCCAAGTGACTAGCAAAGCTAAACTTAAACCACTTAATTGAAAAAAAATATTCATTTCAAGTTCATCTTATGTGCACATAAATTTGACAATGTAAGGAAATGAGTAGCAAATCTCATCATCCCTAAGCAAACTAGTTCATTTCCATTTACAAAAGCGTGCATCATACTAAGCATCTTGGTGTGATCGTTGATTAATTATATAATTTTTCACCCCCTCTCCATTACAAATTTAGCCCATGTAAGTCATGTCTTCCAAGGTTTCAAGAAAACATGTTGCACATTGCCTCCAAAACAATGTGGGAAATTTCTCCATCAAAATTTTCCCAATGACCACACAATAAGCAGCAATGTCTATGACAAATCGGACTGCATTTTGTGGCCCTATCTCAACCACCACCTCATCAAATAGGAAGAAAAGTGCCTATGCTGATTTGATTCTATTTGATGAATCAATAAATTTAAAGAACATCATGCCACCTCTTATGCCACAAGGAAATTAACTAGAGGATGTTTCCTCCTATCTTTCCACCCATTTGACATTACTGTGTATCATGTACTTGCTCACTCCTTTTGATGCTTGGCAATGACATTGCCCATATCTTGGATTGTATCTCTCAACTTATCATTCCTCAAGCTCTCATATGAGGGGGCTTTGAAGCCAAGACCCACAACTACAATTGCACGACCATTCCTTGCCAATATGGAGACCTAACAGCATTGAATGGGAGGCTATAATAGTACTAGAAATTGGCAATGGCATTTTAGCTTGATCATGAAAACTCTTCTTCATCCTATGCTCTCTAAAGATTGTTGAGCTCCAAGTGTAGAACAATCAAAGAATGCATTTAAGTTGCCTCCACTTGGGTTAGATTTTTTGCTATAAAAGGTGTAATTGTATATGCAACAAGCTACTATGATTGTGAAGGTTCACCCCCGTCCAAGGATCACCTCTTGCCTCCAATGGCATCAACCCAAGAGTTTTCCTTGCCTTTTGTGTTTTGCTTTCTACATAAGCCTCAAGAGACAATAAAGCTTGATGGGTGAGATCTATGAGGTAGTGTTTGCAAGACCTAACATTATGCCTAAGCAGCTTTGCCAAAGGCCATTTAAAGTGATAAATGCTCACACAACATTCAACACCACAAAAAATAATATTTTCCTTTGTTCGAATCAAGGATGAGTTTGCAATAGGTCCATGCAAAATCATTTTCATGTGGCATAATCAATTGAAATTAGTAAAAAAAGAAATAAAATAGTCATTAGGGTTACATACAAACCTAAAAAATACAATTCCTAACCTGAACAAAAAATGTTTTAAAAACCCCTTACCTACTTAGTAAACATTAACCAAAAATAGGTAACCCTAACTCTAAACCAAAGAAAAGGGTTTAAGATTATGGTTACTACATATTAAAGTTAAACAGTGTTACATGGGGATGCATCCCCAGGCCTTTACAGAGCATCCTCACCCCCATCACATTTTGAGGACAAGGTTACACCTCAAAAACATCTCCAATGCCATCCCCTATCCTAACTACAAATTGGAAATGTTTTGTGAATGTCCTGTTTAGAGGGGATGGTAGGGGATGCTTGGTTGTCCCCATCACAAGCAAGGAATCTATGACATCTCTTAACAATCCCAAGGACAACCATATGTCCTCCCTCTAATAGCCTAGGCATTTTTATTTATATTTTTATAAGTCAAATTTGAAGCAAGTAACTTTAAGACCAATTTATGATGGATATTTCCATTGCATAATGATATAAATGCACTATGCCAGCTTTTCTACTACATCCCCAATATTGTGCATATTGTGGTTATCCTATGATTATTATAGGTCTGATTTTCTAATATCAATTTGGGTAGCAGAGACAACTCACTTTGGGTAGTACCATAGCTACAAAACTTGAGATTACTTGCTAGACTCACGAGTAATTGTGCATTAATCGGCATTGCAAGTAACTCGCACTATTGTTAGAATATTATATTCTTATATTATTAATGGTCAATATGATGTATTTAATAGATTAGATATTTTCTATTTGTTAGGTGGACATTTAATGTCTATAGGTAGATATCATTAATATCTACAGTTGCTTGTAACTTCTTTATATTGCAAGATCTCCTTTTGTTAATACAAGAAAGCTTTTACCACTTTCATGGTATCAGAGCAACAGGGCAAAAAAAATCGAAAATTTTATAATACTATTTTTTTGTGAAAATTTTCGAATTTTTTTCTATCTAAAACCCTAGCGCGACCATCTTGTTTGTTTCTAGGCGCATGATCGTGGCTCGTCGTGGGTGATTTTTCGTGGATCTGATGTCTGTATTTTGCGTCGTTCCTAGGCGCGGTGTCCTGGTCGCGTTTTTCCCGTCTTCATTCACGACCTCTGTTGTGGCATTTCTGAGTGCGTGTTGGTCGCGTTTTCTAGTTCTTTGCGGCCGCTTGTCTTCACATCTTCTGGACGCAGTTTTGTGGATTTCATTTGCTTGTCACAACTGCAACTAGGGCTTCCGCGATTTCGTGTTTTTCTGAACACGCATTTTTAGGGCTCTATTCTAGCGCAACCTCGTTTGGAGTTGTTTCTAGGCGTGTATCCATGTTTTTTGTCTCTGTTTGAGACGCGTTTATGAAGATTTGAAGGTCGCATTTTCTCTCATGCTGGTCGCATTTTCTCTCATGCTAGTTGCCCCTCTCTGTGCTACGATTTCTTGGAGATCCAAACCTTTTTCTACAAATTTATGGCTCTCATGGCATGCTAGGGTTTTTCTGAAAGTCGACTAGGGTTTTGGCCCTCCGTTGAAGTCAAAAAATTATTTTGATTGCAGATTCCTTCTGGGTTTTTCGAGATCTCATCTAAGTTGCAGTTCATTTTTTACGGGCACCTCGTTTTCCGTGCCTCAAAATTTATTGTCAAAATTTTCTGGGTATTCCTAAATCCTTCTAGGTTTTTATTAATATTTTATGGGTTCTCAATAAAACCTTGAAATTCGTGCTAGGGTTTCGGTTTTTTGCCTTGGAATTTGTTTTCCATAACCTGTTTTTGTTTTTTGTGCATTATTTTATCGTCACCAGTTTGACCGCGACGTACGTGATGTCATCTTTGACAAATATTATGCTCGAAAGCAACCAGAAGTTCAACGGGAAGAATTACAACACCTGGAAGCAGCGCATACTGACGATCTTTGAATATCGTTGTCTCGATCAGGTCGCCTTGGGGAACTCAACTCGTCCCGCTGTAGCCGGAAAGGATCAGGACAAATGGGATGACCGCAACCGAGAAGCAGTCATGCTCATCAAACTCTCTGTCACAGATGAGCAGCTACCTCAAGTATCGTCTGGCAAAACTGCTACGGAAATTTGGGATCACTTGAAGGCCCTTCATGAAACCTCCAACAAGAGCAGAGCGTTCTTTCTCAAGACCATGCTTTTTTCCATCATGATGGATGAGAAAATGTCCTTACAGGAACATCTGACGAAGATTAAGGACATTCGTGATCAGTTGGAGGCGATTGGTCAAAAAATGGAGGAAGAATATATGGTGGTCATTACTCTGAAGAGTCTCCCTCGTTCGTATGAGCATTTCATCGAGACGCTGAATATCACCTCCACCAATGTTGATCTCAAATTTGAAGATCTTTGCAACAAGCTCTTGCAACAGGATCGATGGCGACAACAATTTGGTAGCAGCACCAATTCATCCTCCACAGAGCAAGCATTCTCAGCCAAATCTTCTACTAAGAACAAAGGGAAGGCTCAATCTTCTCAGCCGAAAGGCTCTGGTTCTTCTCAGGACAGCAAGAAGAAGAACATTCAATGCAATTATTGTCATAAATACGGTCACATAAAGGCTGACCGTCGCACTCGGTTGGCTTCTGAACAAAAGAAGCAGGGAGGATCTCAACAAAAGGCAAATGTCGCAGAACACTCTAAGCAGAAAGAGTTTGCATTCTATGCGTTTATGGCCAAGAGAATTGCAGATCCAGTACATTCTTCTGCCTGGTATATCGATTCAAGGGCATCGCGGCATTTTACTCATCGTCGGGATTGGTTCACCAAATTCAAACCATTCTCTGATTTTGTCATTTTTGGAGGAGGCGAAGAGTACACAATTGCTGGAAAGGGCACTATCCAGATTCACTCAAGAGGAAGAAATTTACTCTTTCTCGATGTCTACTATGTTCCAGGCATGGAACATAACCTTCTCTCAGTCAGTCAAATCATGAGACATTCTCCCCAGTTGGATGTTGTTTTCAGTTCCTCCACTTGTAGCATCATTGATCGGGAGACTCGTACTACAATCGCGATGGGACTTGAGGATCACAGTCTGTATAGACATGTTGATTCTGGTGATTCTCAGGAGCACGCTTTGGCTGCCAGGTATACAACAATCAGCAAACTTTGGCATTAGCATTATGGGTACTTGAATGTGCACTACCTCTCTCAATTGTCTCGGGAGGGTTTGGTTGTTGGTCTACCTGCGATCCAAACTCAAAATCATGGAGTTTGTGGAGCCTGTCAAGCTGGCAAGCAGCATCGGACACCGTTCTCGGATGATCATTCTTGGCGAGCCTCCAAGGTCCTTCAACTGGTTGACGCTGATGTATGTGGACCAATGAATACTCCTTCTATTATTGGGTCCAACTACTTTTTATTGTTTGTTGATGATTTCAGTCGGAAAATGTGGGTGTATTTTCTGAAACATAAATCAGATGTGTTCAACACATTTCAGCAGTTTAAGGCCTTAGTTGAGAAAGAATCGGGTTCTCAGATTGTTACTCTAAGGTCAGATAATGGGGGGAGTTTTGTTCAGCTGACTTCTCTACTTTTTGTGCTGCACACGGCATTAAGCGCCAACTTACCACACCATACACTCCTCAGCAGAATGGTGTCGTTGAACGTAGGAATCGCACCATTACTGAAATGGCTCATTCTATGCTGGAATACAGAAATGTACCTAAGAAATACTAGGCTGAAGCAGTCTACACTGCAGTCTACCTCCTGAATCGGTCACCTACACAGGCCGTTAAGAAGATGACTCCTGAAGAAGCCTGGTCAGGACGTAAGCCTAAGGTGGGCCATCTGAAAGTCTTCGGTTCGACAGCTCATGTATGGATTCCAGATGCCAAGCGTACCAAATTGGACTCCAAGAGCCAGACACTTATGTTTACTGGTTATAGCGACAATCACAAGGCATATAGGTTGATTGATGTGGAGACAAATCGTCTCATATTCAGTCGTGATGTTGTGATTGATGAGACTACTAGTCCATTTGTTCCTACTACCAATCCTGCGGATCAGCCTATGCAAGTTCCTGATGAGGGTGTTCGTCTTCCTCTTGGTTCCCCTGATGGGAGGGCTTCAGAGCATTCTGACTTTGAAAATGAGGAGTCTACTGATCATGATATAGCACCACCTGATTTTCCTCAGGACTCACATCCAGATGACTTTGTTCCAGACATCCCAGGTGATACTGTTTCTCCTATTCCAGATGTTGGTACTTCTACTCGTCGGCCGAAGTGGTGCGCCAAGACTATCGGCGATCTTCATGATGATGAACTCATTGAGGGCAGATCAGTTCGTAGAAAGAGCAAGCAGCCCAACACAGTCAATTTTTGCTCTTATGGCCAACATCCACAGCATCTACGAGCCTCATACATATTCAAAGGCTAAAGGAATTCCAGAGTGGGAACAGGCTATGCAGACAGAATATCATAGTCTTCTGAAGAATCACACTTGGGCTCTTTCTAATCTTCCTCCTGAGAAGAAACCTATCAGCTGCAAATGGGTTTACAAGGTCAAGTATCATGCAGATGGTACTCTGGATAAATACAAGGCTAGATTAGTTGATCGGGGATTCACACAGCGGGAGGGCATTGACTACGAGGAGACTTTTGCTCCTACTGCCAAGATGAGCACAATTCATCTTCTTCTCGCTATTGCAGCCCAATTTGGATGGACAGTTCATCAGATGGATGTCAAGAGTGCCTTCCTCAATGGTGATTTGAAAGAAGAAGTCTATATGATGCAGCCTCCTGGTTTCAAGGTTGCTCACAAAGAACATCAGGTATGTAGGCTCGTGAAAGCATTCTATGGACTAAAACAGGCTCCCCGTGCATGGTACTTCAAGATTGATCAGTACTTGGTTGATCATTGTTTTCTGACAATAATCTGTATGTCAAACACTTTGGTGATGATATTCTCTTTCTTGTTGTCTATGTTGACGATTTGATCATTACTGGCAGTTCAGCACATTTGATTGCAGCAATCAAACAAGATTTGTGTCAAACTTTTGACATGACAGATTTGGGGCTTCTCCATTATTGTTTGGGTATTGAGGTTTGGCAGACAACTGATAGTATTTTTATCTCTCAGTCTAAGTATGCTCGCAGTCTGCTTGACAAATTTCGGATGTAGGATTGCAAACCTGCCTCCACACCTATGGAGAAGGCGCTGAAGTTGTCAACCAACTCTAATTCACCTCCAGTCGATGAAACGACCTTCAAGCAACTAGTGGGCAGTCTCATCTATCTCACTGCCACTAGACCTGACATCAGTTTTGC